>CM075767.1:43559497-43564497 GCA_037974665.1 Ehretia macrophylla
GATACGCTTGGGGGACGATGGGGGATGTTAGGGGACGACTTTGGCACTACTTGGTGACGTTGGACACCATGGGCAATGTTAAGCATTCGGGGGTATTGGGCATGCAGAATGTATTATTGCACAAATGTAGATATTGATGTCCTTTTACAAATGTTTTCTAAATCTATGAAGTAGTCTTAACCTTTCCCTTGTTCGACAAATAGTTCGTCATATTTGTGAGGCGAATCAGATTAATCGGGTTCCCAATCCATTCAAAAAAAATTTTATGCCAAATTCCATGTAAACACATTAATTTATGAATTAATATAAATTTTCCTGGATTTTCTAGTATTTTTTCTGATTTTTCCCAATTTTTCATAATTTTTAAATATTAAAATGTTTATTTTTTGAAAAAAATATTTTTGAATATCATTTAACAAATTAATGTATGAATTAATATAATTTTCTTTGAATTTTCTACTATTTTTTCTGATTTTTTCCTATTTTTCACAATTATTAAATATTAGAAAAATATTTTTTCGAAAAAAATAATCTTGAAGCATTTGGATATCATATGTTATCAATAAGGAACAAGTTGGGAACGAAGATCATGCCAAATGGGGCCTTTTATAGTGTAAAACACCCATTATGAATATATGGCAAAATGTACGCTACTGCTGTCACTTGGATTTTTGTATCTAAATGTACTATAGGGGGGTATGTGGTGTCAAGCCCCCTGGTCGAGGTCCATGCAGGGGATGTTGTGGGCACTTCGTGGCACATTATGGGCTATATCGTGGGCTATATTGTGGGCGGGAATGCCTATCGAGTGAATCACGTCGAGGTATTGCATTGCATACCCGTGCATTGGGGCCGTGCCACCCCTGCCCCGCGTCCCTTGGCATGTCTCTCGGCGCGGCACCAGGATGGCTAATGAGGAACGTGGTGGCTTCCCTAGCCCCTCATTATCCATCTTGGTGCCGCAACACCGTCGACGTCATTAGGATGGCTAATGAGGGGGCGAATGGTTGCCCAAGCACGAAGCTAGCCATCCCCGTGCTGCCGGCTAGGTACACGTTAGGGGACATTCTCGTCCCCTGACTTGTCGTTGGGCCTGCGCGATGAGCGAATCGCCTAGCACACAAAGCCATGGCCCTTGCCGAGTAGATGCGCGCAGCCATGGTCTACTGTCGTGGCGATCCAAGTACCGCGTGGGCTTGGGTGGCTCTTGGGGGACGGTGGGAGCAAGCGTGATGTGCGAATCACCTAGCACACGTGGCATTGGCTTTCGTTAAGCAACGACGCCAGCGTTCGATGAGACGATTGCTGATGCTTCAATGTCGTGGTGATCCAAGCACTATACGACCTTGAAGTCGTCCCTCGGTGGGTTCCAACATGCCTGTGCAATGAGCGAATCGCCTAGCACACGACGCCATGGTCCTCGTTGAGTCGTAATGCGACGGACGTGGTCTAGTGTCGTGGCAATCCAATGACTGTGTGGGTAGTAAGGTAGTTTGCTTGTCCCGTTCGGTGCATACGGGTGCATACAGGGGGACGGTAAGGGCATGCGCGATGCGCAAATCGCCTAGCACATGGCCTTGGCTTTCGTTAAGTGACGACACGAGCGTTGCGATGAGATGATGGCTAGAGCTTCAATGTCGTGGCGATCCAAGCACCGTGCTACCTCAAAGCCATCTGATGGTGTGTTCTTATGGGCCTGCACGATGCGCGAATCACCTAGCACATGATGCCATGGTCCTCGTTGAGTCGTAATACAACGGATGTGGTCTAGTATGGTGGCGATCCAAGCACCGTAGGGGCTCGAAGTCTGCTTCTGTTTGGTACCTAAAGTGCGTGCACTCGGTGCTTGGTCGGGTACCACGAAGTAGGCTCCTAAGCTTACGATGTGCAGCCGAGTCATGCACCTCGTGCCGTTCCTATCCCTTGTCCCTATGAAATTCTTCGTGCCTAGCCGTGCATTCTCGGGCCATCTTGCTAGTTCTGTCTGCCTGAAAGGCATCCTTTGCCTAGACGGTGGAGCGGTTACCGGCTTGGTTGTTTGGGAATAGCGAACGTGATAGCGCGTGAGTGGTGATCGACTTTTATTGGTCGGTTGGATCCCTGGTTGAGCAGTGACGTTCGCCCCTACTTGCCTCTTCATTCGCGGGCCGAGTGCCGAGTGCTTACGTTGCCTCGGTCTATCGATCGGTTTCTTGTGTTGCGTACCTACAAAGAAGGAAATCTAAAGTCACATCGTCCATCTTTTGCCTTGCGTCTGCCTCCATGGACGACGTAGGACGAACCCTTAAGCACGTCCCGTGTTCCACACTGCTCACTGCAACAAGTGCGGCACACGTGGCCTGTAGGGCATCGCTCGATCTCTCGATGTGGAACACCACTACGGTACAGGGTCTTTTGTCTCTCTTTCCCCGAAATCACCGTTCGTCGCTAATCGCGTATGACGGTCAAGCGCTCGTCTCGAGTCGTCGACTCTTAGCGGATGACATGCTTCGTGCGACTCTAGCATTGATGATGAAATCTACCTGGTTGATCCTGCTAGTAGTCGTATGCTTGTCTCAAAGATTAAGCCATGCATGTGTAAGTATGACTAATTCAGACTGTGAAATTGCGAATGGCTCATTAAATCAGTTATAGTTTGTTTGATAGTATCTACTGCTCGGATAACTGTAGTAATTCCAGAGTTAATACGTGCAACAAACCCCAACTTCTAGAAATGATGCATTTATTAGATAAAAGGTCGACGCGGGCTCTGCTTGTTGCTGCGATGATTCATGATAACTCGATGGATCGCACAGCCCTTGTGCCAGTGACGCATCATTCAATTTTTTTCCCTATCAACTTTCGATGGTAGGATAGTTGCCTACCATGGTGGTGACAGGTAACGGAGAATTAGGGTTTGATTCTAGAGAAGGAGCCTGAGAAATGGTTATCACATCCAAGGAAGGCAACAGGAGCGTAAATTACCCAATCTTGACACGGGGAGATAGTGACAATAAATAACAATACCGGGCTCAAAGAGTCTGATAATTGGAATGAGTACAATCTAAATCCCTTAACGACAATCCATTGGAGGGCAAGTTTGGTGCTAGCAGCCGCGGTAATTCCAGCTCTAATAGCGTATATTTAAGTTGTTGCAGTTAAAAAGCTCGTAGTTGGACTTTGGGATGGGTCGGTCGGTCAACCTCAGGTGTGCACTGGTCGTCTCGTCCATTCTGCCAGTGATGCGTTCTTGGCCTTAATTGGCCGGGTCGTGCCTTCGGCGCTATTACTTTGAAGAAATTAGAGTGCTCAAAGCAAGCCTACGCTCTGTATACATTAGTATGGGATAACATTATAGGATTTCGATCCTACTGAGTTGGTCTTCGAGATCGGAGTAATGATTAATAAGGACAGTTGGGGGCATTCGCATTTCATAGTCAGAGGTGAAATTCTTGGATTTATGAAAGACGAACAACTGCGAAGGCATTTGCCAAAGATGTTTTCATTAATGAAGAACAAAAGTTAGGGGATTGAAGACAATCAGATACCGTCCTAGTCTAAACCATAAACGATGTCGACCAGGGATCGGCGAATGTTACTTTTAGGACTCCGCCGGCACCTTATGAGAAATCAAAGTTTTTTGGTTCTGGGGTGAGTATGGTCGCAAGGCCGAAGCTTAAAGGAATTGATGAAAGGGCACCACTAGGAGTGGAGCCTGCAGCTTAATTTGACTCAACATGGGGAAACTAACCAGGTCCAGACATAGTAAATATTGACAGACTGAGAGCTCTTTCTTAATTCTATGGGTGGTGGTGCATGGCCGTTCTTAGTTGCTGGAGCAATTTGTCTGGTTAATTCCGTTAACGAACGAGACATTTGCCTGCTAACTAGCTATGCGAAGGTATCCCTCCGCAACTAGCTTCTTAGAGGGACTACGGCCTTTTAGGCCGCGAAAGTTTGAGGCAATAACAGGTTTATGATGCCCTTAGATGTTCAAGGCCGCACGCACGCTACACTGATGTATTCAACGAGTCTATAGTTTTGGCCGACAGGCCCGGGTAATCTTTGAAATTTCATCGTAATAGGGATAGATCATTGCAATTGTTGGTCTTGAAAAAGGAATTCCTAGTAAGCGCGAGTCATTAGCTCGCATTGACTACGTCCCTACCCTTTGTACACACTGCCCGTCGCTCCTACCGATTGAATGATCCGATGAAGTGTTCGGATCATGGTGACGTGGGTGGTTCGCTACCCGCGACGTCTCGAGAAGTCCACTGAACCTTATCATTTAGAGGAAGGAGAAGTCGTAACAAAGTTTATGTAGGTGAACCTACGGAAGGATCATTATCAAACCCTGCAAAGGCAGAACGACCTGTGAACCTGTTTAAACGATGTGGGGCCTACGCGGGGGAAGTAACTCGTCCCCAGCCCGTGTGTTGGTCCCGAGTCGGGGGAACGCCCCGCAAACAACGAACCCCGACGCGGAATGTGCCAAGGAAAATGAAAAATAGGGGCCAACCTATTTCTGTCCCATCAGCAATAGATATCTCAGCTCTCGCATCGATGAAGAACGTAGCGAAATGCGATACTTGGTATGAATTGCAAAATCCTGCGAACCATCGAGTCTTTGAACGCAAGTTACGCCCAAAGTCGTCAAGCCGAGGGCATGTCTGCCTGGGCGTCACGCATCATGTCTCTCTTTCTACTTCAAGCCCCTACACTGGATCGCCGGGTCCTTGCGTGGGGGTGGATTGTGGCCTCCCGTGTCTCGAGGAGCGGTTGGCCAAAATGCTAGTCCAGCGCGATGGACGTCACGACAAGTGGTGGTAGTCTATTCAACTCGTGAGTTGTCGTGTGTCATCTCGTCGTGCATGCGGGACTGAAGATAGAACTTCCAGCGCCGTGTGCTACGACCGTGATGCCAGGTTTGGCGAGATTACCTACTGAGTTTAAGCATAACAATAAGCAGAGGAAAAAAAACTTACAAGGATTCCCTTAGTAACGGCGAGCAAACCGGGAAT
>CM075767.1:43569497-43579497 GCA_037974665.1 Ehretia macrophylla
CTTTAGGGCTTCTGCCTACGGTCCGAGAGTTGAACCCGACTAATGCCTAGTTAGTAAACTAAGCTCTGATACCATTCTAATATAAGGTGTCACGCCCCAACCCGGCGTATAAAGGTTAGACTAGGGTGTGATCTAAACATTCAAGTCACGTCTCGTACTTAATCGTTCATGAAGATTTAACACTTAACGTTTTGGCCTAAACCCCAAAATTTTTCGAAAAACCGGCAGCATAACGGCTGTAATTGGGCTCTTTGGTTTGGCCTAATTCTCTAAACGCCTCAAATTTTTTCAATCTCAATTTCATTTCCAATTAGGATTACTATTTACCATCAATTGAATTGCCTATTGGTTATTTCGACGTCTTGTTTGATTTATAACCTAGCATGATGCTATGTCACATTTGTTTGTTTATCCTCGTTACAAAAGTACCTGTTGATCTTAGCTTAATAGCGAGTACCTGTTTAAGGCTTGGATGGTTCATCTTATTTCGCCCTTACCTAATACTTCATAATCCTATTATAGCTATTAGCGATAATAAAAGCAAAATGACCATATCAGTATCTAGTGTCTGTCTAGAAATATCAGTACAAACCAAAATTAGACCCCAAATTACAACGGGGGTCTTTTACATTACAACATTAGCAACATGAAAGAAACAATCTTCAAGTAGCATAGTTTTCACAATTGGCCATAAATCAAACAAAGCACACAGGACAGGCAATCACTCCAAGGAATCGTCGTTAAGTACATCGTCCTCGGGTACCTGTTCTTGATCTTCTTCACCTGAGATGATAAAAGAGGGTGAGTCCTTATGAACTCAGTGAGGGGGGAACGAGAAATAGGTTTTGAAACTCATTTTTCGATTCAATCTTATGGAAACCCTTTTTGCAAGCATGATATGTATCACAAGCAAGTACATAACGTAATATAATAGTAAAGAACGCAATTACCAAACTTTCTTCCCTGAGGTCCTCTAGGGACCAAGCGAGAGTATTTATACACATAGTAAAAGGATACGGTGAGCTTTTGCTCTTAGATCAATTCTAATATCAGTTGTTGCGACCGGCCTCAATTCATCCCCATATCACGCCAAGTGGGTATACTCCGGATATACCCCGAAATCCTACGACCCAACTCTCCGAGGAAGTCTAGCCCCTAAGCGAGAGAGGGAATGGGACCATGGTAGTCACGGGTATACCGGCAAGCCCGATGTCGCCCAGTGTGTGTGATCGCTACCATGCCGAACTGAAAGGTTGCAACCTTGTATGCAATGCAAATTTATGACATTTAATATATCACATTAGGAGGACAACAAAGTAGATTGCCTCCGGACAGTCATAAGATTGCACATTGACAAGTAAATAGGCGAGGCACGAATAGACAGGTAATTTCACTTGAAAAGCATCTGGAGTTATATGAACATTAAACGGACAGCCATGTAACGTACATAAATCAAGCCATATAACTCAATTCAAAGTTCACGTAATCAAATATCAAGATTATATAGCATGCAGCAACATCTACGTGGGCTCGGATGCAAGAAAAGCCTATTTGTCAACATGCAATGATCAAAATCACATTTAGGACTATAAGGGAAACTACGGGCAGCCTACTAAGCATATAATTCCACACAATATCTAAATGATCAACACTTAACAAGCCTACCTAGTCATTAGGGTTTCCATTTCATGCTTACCCGTGTGATTAAACCCTAAGTCAACTCAAAATCAATCTCAAGCCATGCATCAATTAATTCAAACATCCCCAAGTACTCAAAACAGTCCACACAACATCCCAATGTCACAATCCCAAGCAATTAATACCACACGAGAAGTTACAACAATTTTTCTAAGCATATAACCAAGTGAACCCTCACTGCAATAGGCTGTTTTCCCACAATCATTAAGATAAGCAAAAAATCTCAAATTGCAGTGAATAAGATGTCAAATTAAATCTTAAGAAGTGAACTAAAATCAGAAATAAACCTTGCATCATTTGGAGTTCGGGATCATTAGTTATAGCCGAAACAGTAAGATAGCACAAAACTGTCCAGATTTGCACACATTTCAATAATTGACGTTTTTGAGGTCCTTAGGGTCAGTTTTAGCCTTAGTCCATTTCTGAAAAAAATGTCCATAACTGAAAAATATAGCATTACACCAAATTTTATACATTTTGGACATCATTTACTAAGTCAAATCTGGTTCGTTCTACAAGGTCAGTGCATCTGCCAAAACCTGCTTTATTTTTCCAGATTTCCAGATTTGGACACATTTCAAAGCTTTGCCATTTTGGGGACCTTAGAGTAAAAATTAGCTTTGTCCTATTTCTGTGAAAAATGTTCATAACCGGCCAAACTAGTCATCTACCAATTTTATTGCATTTTCAACATCATTGGCCTAGCCAAACTCACCTCGAAACAACAGGTCAGAGAGCTGTCACATAATCCGACTTCACCTATCATCACTTTCAAGCCAAAATCTTGCCATGCATGGTTGAAGAAGCTTATGAACGAACATATGAGTCAAGTACAGAAGCAAAGACATACATTTAAGAGCATGCATGTGGATTTTTGAAGGATTTTCAAAAGGTTTTAGCCCTCACCTTAGCAAATCAACAAGAAGATGCACAAAAACTTGTTGAAGCACAATTTTCTTCTTCTTCTTTGCCTAGCCGAGATTCCAACTTGGTTTTCTCTATTTTTCTTAGCTTAGTGACCAAGCTCTTAGTACATGCATGTGGTTAGAACAAGAAGAAAAGAAATGGAAGCTTAGTAACTCACCTAGGGCCGAAATGAAGACTCAAGAGCTTGCATGTGAGTTTTCTTGCAACCTAGATAGCTTGGTTGAGTTCCTTTGCTTGTGGCTTGTCTTGATTAACCATATGATGATGAAGATGAGCTAAGAGGTGTATGAACTCAGCCAAAACCGAAATTGAGAGAGAAGAATGAGAGGGAGAGAGAGAAATGTGAGGAGAGTGAGAGAAATGAGAGAAAATAGAAGCTTTTGCAATTGTTGATGCAAATGTTGGCCTTGGGCATGCAAAAATCAGATTTTGTGTAATCTTTTGAGCATCTTTTGAATTGTTTTAGCATGTGTGTAAGAGAATGTTAGGTATTTAGGGATTTTAGGTAGAATAGAATATAGGATATGTTTAGAGGTTTGTGAGATTTTGTCTTATTGTGAGTTTAAAATATAATATTTAGGAGTTAGTGGATTTTGTAGAGATTTGAATTAGGATTATAATAATAGTTAGTGGTGTTTGTAGGATTATTTTATAGTCTAGTGCTTTGTGTAGGATTCTTTCTTGATTAACGTGGTGGCATGGATTCCTAGGTCTAGGGCACGAATTACGAGGTAGACACGAACTACGAGGTAAGACACGAACTTCAAGACTAATGCACGTACTTCAAGATAAATGCACGGATTCCAATGCAAATGCACGCAACCCTAGGTAAATGTATGTAAACCAATACAAGGCACGTAATTCAATACAATGTACGGAAATCGAGGTACAACTCTTAAACCTAGGTTAGGACACACCATTCAAGGTCAGGGCACACAAAACGAGACAACGCATGCAATTCGAAGTCGGGGCATGTAAGTCGAGGATTAGGGCACATAATTCTAGGCCAAGGCACAAATGACGAGGCATACACGAAAACCAAGACAGGGTATGTAATCCAAGGTCAGTCATATCATTCTTGGTCTATGGCACGCAAATCAAGGTAACATATGTTATTCGGGGTCGGGCCTCACATGTGTCCCTTATGCCGCACGAAGGTACGCGCATGGGGAGCCCATGCAGCACGATGGTTCTCGTATATCACATGAAAGTGCGCATATAAGGCGCCCATGCCGCACGATGGTGCGCGCACCAGGCGCGTATGCCTTACGATGGTACGCGTATGCGATCCCGCATGCCGCACGAAGGTGAGAGAATGAGGCGCGCATGCCGCACGATGGTACGCGCATACCGCTCGAAGGTGCTCGCATGAGGCACCTATACTGCACGATAGTGCGCTCATTGGGCGTGCATGCCGCACGATGGTGTACGCATGTGGCCCACATATAGCACGAAGGTGCGCGCATGGGGCGCCCATGCTGTACGATGGTAAGCACATCTTGCGTGCATGCCGCACGATGGTGCGTGCATGTGGCCCGCATGCGGCATGAAGGTGCGCACATGGGGTGCCCATGCCTCATGAGGTTGGGCACATGGGGCGCACATACCGCACGATAGTGCGCGCACGTGGTGGACGTGGGGCGCTCAGGCGGCGCTGTTGGGGCATTGTTGGGGCACGACTGGGACAGTATTGGGGCATGGTTGGGGCAGTTTTGGGGTACGCACGGACGACAATGGGGGATGTTGGGGGACAGCTTTTGCACTAATAGGGAACGTTGGGCACGACGGGCAATGTTAGGCATTCGGGGGTAATAGGCATGCGGAATGTATTATAACCCAAATGTGGACATTGATGTCCTTTTACAAGTGGTTTCCAAATCTATGAAGTAGTCTTAACCTTTCCCTTATCTTTCAAACAGTTCGTCATATTTGTGAGGCGAATTAGATTAATTAGTTTCACAATCCATCCAAAAAAAAATTTTAACTCCAAATATCATGTAAACAAATTAATTTATGAATTAATATAAATTTTCTTGAATTTTCAAGTATTTTTCCTGATTTTTCCCTATTTTCGTAATTTTTAAATATTAAAAATTAATTTTTTGAAAAAAATATTTTTGAATATTATTTAACAAATTAATATAATTTTTTAAGAATTTTCTACTATCTTTCTGATTTTTCCCTATTTTTCACAAATATTAAATATTAGAAAAATATTTTTTTGAAAAAATATATCATATGCTATCAATAGGAAGCAAGTTTGGTACGAAGATCATGCCAAATGGGGCCTTTTATAGTGTAAAACACCCATTATTAATCTCTGGCAAAATGTACACTACTGTTGTCACTTGGGTTTTTGCATCTAAATGTATTATAGGGGGGTTAGTGGTGTCAACCCCCCTGGTCGAGGTCCATGTAGGGGGACGTTGTGGGCACTTCGTGGCACATTGTGGGATATATCGTGGGCTATATTGTGGATGGGAAAGCATACCGAGTGAATCACGCCGAGATATTGCATTGCATACCCGTACATTGGGGCCATGCCACCCCCACCCCGTGTCCCCCGGCATGTCCCTCAGTGCGGCACCATGATGGCTAATGAGAAACGTGGTGGCTTCCCTAGCCCCTTATTATCTATCTTGGTAGATGGTGGGGGTAAGCGTGATGCACGAATCGCCTAGCACACGTGGGATTGGCTTTCGTTAAGTAATGACGCGAGCCTTGCGATGAGATGATTAGTGATGCTTCAATGCCGTCGCGATCCAAGTACCATGCGGCCTTGAAGCCGTCCCCTGGTGGGTTTCAACTTGCATGTGCGATGCGTGAATCGCCTAGCACACGACGCCATGGTCCTCGCTGAGTCGTAATGCGACGAACATGGTCTAGGGTCGTGGCGATCCATGTACCGTGTGGGTAGAAAAATAGTTTGCTTGTCCCGTGCAGTGTATACGGGTGCATACAAGGGAAGGGTAGGGGCATGCGCGATGAGCAAATCGCCTAGCACACGGCCTTGGCTTTCGTTAAGTGACGACGCGAGCGTTGCGATAAGACGATAGCTAGAGCTTCAATGTCGTGGCAATCCAAGTACCGTGCTACCTCGAAGCCGTCCGACAGTGTGTTCCTATGGGCCTGCGCAATGCGCGAATTTCCTCACACACGACGCCATGGTCCTCGCTAAGTCGTAATGTGACCGACGTGATCTAGTGTTGTGGTAATCCATGCACCGCGGGGGCTCGAAGTTCGCTTTCGGTTGGTATCTCAAATGCGTGCACTCGGTGCTTGGGCGGGCACCACGAAGTAGGCTCCTAAGCTTCCGACATGCAACCTAGTCATACACCTCATGTTGTTCCTATCCCTTGTCCCTTAGAAATTCTTCGTGCCTAGCATTGCATTCGCAGGCCATCTCGCTTGTTCCGTTTGCCTGAAGGGCTTCCTTTGCCTAGATAGTGGGGCGGTTACTGGCTTGGTGGTCTGGCCATAGCGAACGTGATAACGCGTGAGTGGTGGTCGGCTTGTATAGGTCGGTTGGATCCCTGCTTAAGCTGTGACATCCGCCCCTGCTTGCCTTTTCATTTGCGGGCCAAGTGCTTACGTTGCCTCGATCAGTCAGTCGGTTTCCTATGTTGCGTACCTACAAATAAGGCAATCTAAAATCACATCGTCCATCTTTCGCCTTGCATCTGCCTCAATAGACGACGTAGGGCGAACCCCTAAGCACATCCCATGTTCCACGCTGCTCACTCTAACAAGTGCGGCACACGTAGCCCGTGGGGCGTCGCTCGTTCTCTCAGATGCGGCACACCACGACGGTACGGGGTCCTTGGCCTCTCTTTGCCCGAAATCAACGTTTGTTGCTAATCACATACAATGGTCACGCGCTCGTCTCGAGCCATCAACCCTTAGGGGATGATGTGCCTTGTGTGACGCCGGCGTCGGTGAGGATTGCTACTTGGTTGATCTAGCTAGTAGTCATATGCTTGTCTCAAAGATAAAGCCATGCATGTGTAAGTATGAACTAATTCATACTGTGAAACTACGAATGGCTCATTAAATCAGTTATAGTTTGTTTGATGGTATCTACTACTTGGATAACCGTAGTAATTCTAGAGCTAATACGTGCAACAAACCCCGACTTCTAGAAGGGATCCATTTATTAGATAAAAGGTCGACGCGGGCTTTGCCCATTGCTGCGATGATTCATGATAACTTGATGGATCGCAATGCCCTCGTGCCGGTGATACATCATTCAATTCTTTGCCCTGTCAACTTTCGATGGTAGGATATTGGCCTACCATGGTGGTGAAGGGTGACGGAGAATTAGGGTTCGATTCCGGAGAGGGAGCCTGAGAAATGGCTACCACATCGAAGGAAGGCAGTAGGCATGAAATTACCCAATCCTGACATGGGGAGGTAGTGAAAATAAATAACAATACTGGGCTCAAAGAGTCTAGTAATTGGAATGAGTACAATCTAAATCCCTTAATGAGGATCCATTGGAGGGCAAGTATGGTGCGAGCAACCGCGGTAATTGTGAAATCCCACTTTTCTGCTTTAACTCAATTTACGTGTTTTATCTCCTTTTGCGTGCATTTAACCTGTTTATGTGCTATATGACCTAGAATGTTATAATTTTGATGTCAATACTCCTAATACGTGCTAAATGTGCATTCATGAAATTTTCATCAAAAACGGGATCAAAAATATTATCGTCGATTTTTAGTGAATAGTGTTTTCGAAACACGTCCGCTAAAATTTTGAAACTGGTCTTTTTAACCCTTCTAGACCTAGTCCATGGACTTTAATAGACCTGTGTTTGATGAAAACGGTTTTAAAATCGGCTTAAGAATTTATTAGGGTTTTTTCACCGACTTTTGCGAAAATCGAGTTTTAAGCCGACTCGGGTAGAATTGTTTGATTGTAAAACTTCTTGTCACCTAAAAATAATCTACTTGAACTATCTTGAGTGTTAAATAATTGTTTTGAACTTTGGTGATCAATAAAATGCATTTAAAGTTAAGAAAACAATAAAAATAATTAGTTTCCACTTTGACTTTCTTTTATTTATTTGACCTTTGCTTAATATATGATCAAAACACATTGAAAACAAAACAAAACACCACCAAAAACACACACAAAACCGTGGCTCCTTGGAGGAGAAAGATGAAGGCATTTTCAAAGCATTTTTCTCATAGATTTTGCATTTCAAAGCCGAATTGAGTGATTCAAAGCTTGAAATTGATTGTTTGGCATCCATTCTACACATTTCTTGCATCAAAACACATCAAAGGTGAGAGAAAAATTCTAGATCTCAAAACTCATATTTTGTGTTTATGCGTATAAATGATTATTGAACCGATAGAATGGTAATCTAATGTTAGATTATTGCTCCTTGCAAGCTCGAGATCATTTAGTTGTAATACTACGAGTTTTTATCAGTTGTAGCATAATTTTTATTTTTCGGGTATTTAAATTTGATTAATTTGTTCAAAGTTGATTATTTTGAGTTGTGTTGATTGGAATCGATTGCCGTCGATTTCTAAATACTTGATAATTACGTGTTAGCGCTGTTGTAATGCCGAATTTTCGATTACATTGCTCGTGGGAAAGTCTAGAAAATCCAGCCAAGACATCCTAGGGTTTTAGGGTTATCGGGCATGATTTGGAGGTGTTATGGTGAATTTCCGTGAGGGCTAATGTAGTAGGTTGAATGGGTGAGTGATAGAAACTGATTTGGCAATGTTTGGGTTAGTAGAATGTAAGTTATGAATTTTTGAAGTTTAGGTTGTCATTCTTTAATTTCTTGAACGATGCCTTTAGATGATTGGGTGGTGTTTGAGTGTTGAATGGTGAGTTGTTGATGAGTAATTTAGAGCTTAATTGTGTATATAATGCATGTCCGGTTAGATGGCCTACTTTGTCATCTAACTAAGTTATTGTTGCTTAAATGATGATTGATGCTATCAATGATGAATAAATGATGATTGATTGATGATTGATTGATGATTGATGATGATTATGGAGTCTTGGTATGTGTGTGCCACCTCTCGGTCAACGTTGGGCTGTCGGATTGATAACGGCATGATTGCCAGAGGCTCCCCCCAGCTCGCATGACGGAGGTATCATGGAGGGAGGGGCTAGTGAGGTACCTCGGGTGCGTGAGTAATGGGGAGTTATAAGAAGAATGGTTGAGATCGTGATGGCGTATGGAGCTACACCAAATAGAGTATCCTTTATTGAATGGTTATATAGTTATGTGATGATAGTATTATTTATGTTATTGTGTGTTTACTGACTCAAAGGATTATTCCAAGGAGTTTTGTAGACCTTGCTCGAGATCTATCAGATCCTCGCTGGGCTTATTTTATATAAGCTCATTCTCTATTATTACATGCATATAGGTGTACTTTTGCAGGATTACGGGTACGTGCCTCCTGAATAGGAGGATGTGGAAAATGTGCCTTATGTGGATGAGTCCTATGTTCCAGAGTCTTATCCATGATGTCGTACATGTTTTATTATCTTGTAAATTAACTTAGTAGACTTTTATCTGCTTTGTAGTTTATAATGTATAAGATATTGATAAGTTAATGAATTAGTTGATGTTGTCTTAGTAGCTTTTCTTTTGTTTATGATTTGGTTGCTAGATTGGCTCAATGTGTTTTTGTATTGTATATTAAGGGTTAATGTATTATGTTGGAACAGAGGCATATAACGAGGACTGTTTATTGTATAATATGGTTATGATGTATGTTGTTATTTTATTGAGGAGTTGTTTGTTGTATGGTTTGTGAAGTTGATGTATGATGTTCTATTGAGGTTGGTTTAGAGCCTCGGTATCCTATTTACTGTCGTTATACTGCCAAAATTCCATTGCGTCCTGACTGATTATAGGAGGGGTCGAGTTGGGGCGTGACAGTAATTCCAGCTCCAATAGCATATATTTAAGTTGTTGCAGTTAAAAAGCTCGTAGTTGGACTTTGGGATAGGTCGGCCGGTCCGCCTCTAGTGTGCACCGGTCGTCTCATCCCTTCTCCTAGCGATACACTCCTAGCCTTAACTGGCCGGGTCGTGCCTCCGGCGCTATTACTTCGATGAAATTAGAGTGCTCAAAGCAAGCTTACGCTTTGTATACATTATAGGATTTTGATCCTATTGAGTTGGCCTTCGGGATTGGAGTAATGATTAACAGGGACAGTCGGGAGCATTCGTATTTCATAGTCCGAGGTGAAATTCTTGGATTTATGAAAGACGAACAACTGCGAAAGCATTTGCCAATGATATTTTCATTAATCAAGAACGAAAGTTGGGGGCTCGAATAGGATCAGATACCATCCTAGTCTCAACCATAAATGATGCCAACCAGGGATCGGCGGAT
>CM075767.1:43586997-43614497 GCA_037974665.1 Ehretia macrophylla
TGACGGAGGTGTAATTGAGGGAGGGGCTAGTGAGGTACCTCGGGTGCGTGAGTAAAGGGGAGTTATAAGAAGAACGGTTGAGATCGTGATGGTGTTTGGAGCTACACCAAATAGAGTATCCTTTATTGAATGGTTATATAGTTATGTGATGATAATGTTATTGTTGTTGTGTGTTTACTTGCTCAAAGGTCTAAATCCAAGGAGCATAGTGAATACTGTCGAGATCTATCGGATCATCACTGGGCTTATTTATATAAGCTCACTCTCTATTATTGCATGTTTACATATTGTAATAGATATTGAAAAGATGATGATCCAAATGATGTTAACCTAGTAGCTTTCTTTTGTCTATGGTTAATTTGTTAGATGGGTCTCAACTTATTTTTGAAATGTATGATAAGGTTGAGGTATTGTATGTTATGTTGGAACGGAGGCAGATAACGAGGACTGATTATTGTATATTACAATTATGCTGTGTGTTGTTATGCTGTTGAGGAGTTGTTATTTGTATGGTTATGGAATTGGATGTTTAATGTTATTAATGAGGTTGGTTTAGAACCTCGGTATTCTATTTACTGTCGTTATACTGCCGAAATCCCGTTGCGTCCTGACTGATTGTAGGTGGGATCGAGTTGGGACGTGACATTTAAGTAGTATCAGAGCGCATGTTAGTTGTCAGCCGGGGTATTCTCGGAATGTGGGTAAAGGTCTTAGCATGAAATATGTATGAAAAGAGAGAAAAGTGAATTATGTATTGATATGACTAAATGATTAATTGATTATGTGATTTAAGTGCTTAGGTGAGTATGTGATCAATTTGCTTATGTGATTGACACTTATGTGATCTATGGGCTTGATATGAGTTTGTTGTTTATGTGTGAAAAGTTGTGTATAAGCTGTTGACGTGCTATAACCTTTGCTAACTCTTTGATTAGTACGATGGCCGGTAGACCGAGGACTCCTGGTAGGCCCCAGATTGTAGATGAGGTTCCTGGTAATGTGGCACAGGGTAGTGATAGGGGTGATGACAGGTTAGGGGCAGCAATGGATCGGATTGCAGATTTGATGGCTGGACAGGCCCAGTTGTTAGCGGGCCAGGCTGCTCAGCCTCAGGCATTGCAGGCTCAGATACAGAATGTATAGGGTGGTAATCACGGTCGAGGTACTATGAAGGAGTTTCTGGGATACTATCCTCCTAGATTTCAGGAAGAACCTGATGATAGGAAGGTCGAGTCGTGGATTAGTAAGTTAGAGAAAATTTTTGATCCTCTCGGGTACACTGATGAGAGGAAGGTGACTTGTGCTATCTATTTGCTTGATGATGAGGCAGAGGAGTGGTGGCGCACTCTGAGAGCCAGTTGGGAGACCCGGGGTGTTCCGTATGTTTGGGATGCCTTTCTAACTGCTTTTAGGGATAAGTATGTCCCGAGGGTTGCACGGGAGAGGAGAGAGGCTGAGTTCCTGTCTTTGGTATAGGGGGATTCTACTGTGGCTCAGTATGAGGCTACATTCACTAGGTTGTCCCGGTATGCATCGGAGTTTGTAGCTGTGGAGGAGAAGAAGACCCGTAGATTTATGTTGGGATTGAGGCCCGAGATTCAGGATGCAATGGCTCTGAATCGCTATGATATCTTCACTGAGGCTTTTGATGCAGCTCTAGGTTAGAGAAGAGGAAAGGGGATCAAATTGTCTCCAGTCAGCCTAGTAAGAGGCCGTATCAGCCACAAGGCCAGCAAGTTATATATAGGCCTCCAGTATAGCAGGTTGTCTATAGGCCACCAGCCCAACAGGGTTCTTATAGGCCACAGGGTCAGCAGAGTTACTATCGGCCTCAGTTTCAGCAGGGGCCATATCAGGTTCAGACTCAGTATAGGCCAGCCCAGTCTCAGGGTCAGTACAGGCCTAGTGTGGTGAGACCTCAGCAGCAGGCTGTATCAGCTCTTTCTTTAGCTTCTGGTTCTTCTAGGGGCAGTGTTAGTGCCACATCATCGCAGTGTAATTACTGCAATCGCCCAGGGCATGTGGAGTCCGACTGTAGGGTAAAGGCAGGGACATGTTTGGGTTGTGGTAGCAGCGAGCATAGGGCGAAGGATTGCCCTAGATATGCGAGGACTGAGGGTCGGGCAGCGACTCAGGGTTACTAGGGTAGGCCTACGGGTAGGGTACCACAGCAGCAGCGGGTTCAGGCTCGGGCTTATGCAGTTGATATAGAGGAGATGCCTGAGGAGACTGCAGTGGTAGAAGGTAACTTCCTTATACTTGATCAACTTGTTAAAGTGTTGATTGATTCTGTGTGCAACGTGTTAATTTGCAACCTGAAAGATTGCCTTATGTGGTTGAGATTAGTACCTCTTTGACTGATAAGTATGTTACTGGCTTAGTATGTAAGGATTGTATAATACATGTTAAGGGGCATAATTTTCCTTCGGACCTTATTTTATTTCCTATTCGAGGGTATGATGTTATCTTGGGTATGGATTGGCTTTCTATGTATGATGCCCAGTTGAACTGTAGAACCAAGGTAGTACAGTTTCATTTGCCAGATCAGCCAGTAGTTGAGGTAGTAGGGAATCGGGGTGCTAAGACGAGTTTTGTTATCTCAGCAACTAAAGATGTTAAGTTGGTGAGTAAGGGGTGTTCGGGTTATCTAGCTTATTTAATCAACAAGCCATCTGATAAGCTACAGCTGGAGGAAGTCCCTATTATTCAGGAATATCCCAATGTATTTCCCGAGGAGTTGCCAAGGTTACCGCCAGAGAGAGATGTGGAGTTTGTGATTAATCTTGTTCCCGATACTCAACCTATTTCTAAATCAGCGTACCGGATGGCACCAGCCGAGTTGAAGGAGTTGAAGACTCAGTTACAGGAGTTGTTGGAGAAGGGATTCATTCAGCAGAGTTCTTCACCTTGGGGAGCTCCTGTTTTATTTGTGAAGAAGAAGGATGGTACTTTGAGATTGTGTATTGATTACCGTGGTTTGAATCAGGTGACCATCAAGAATAAATATCCTTTGCCACTGATTGATGAGTTGTTTGATCAACTTCAGGGAGCCAAAGTCTATTCTAAATTTGATTTGAGGCAGAGGTATTATCAGCTTCGGATTCGTACGGAGGATGTTCCGAAGTCTGCCTTCAGGACTCGGTATGGGCACTATGAGTTTGTTGTTATGCCTGTGGATTGACTAATGCACCGGCAGCATTCATGGATTTGATACATCGAGTCTTTCAGCCGTACTTGGACCAGTTCGTGGTGATTTTTATTGATGATATCTTAGTCTATTCTAAATCTGAATCGGAGCACGAGCAACATCTACGGCTTGTCTTACAGAAGCTGCAGGAGCATCAGTTGTTTGCCAAGTTCAGCAAATGTGAATTTTGGCTGCAACGCATATCTTTTCTTGGCCATATTATTACACAGAGCAGTATTTCTGTAGATCCCACTAAGATTGAATCGGTGATGTCTTGGAAACGGCCAGAGAGTGTTTCTGATGTCCGTAGCTTTCTTGGCTTGGCGGGTTATTACCGTAGGTTTGTCAAGGACTTCTCGAAGATTGCGGGACCACTATCTAAGTTGACTCAGAAACGAACTATCTTTAATTGGGATGAGAAGTGTGAGAGTGGGTTTCAGGAGTTGAAAAAGAGGTTGACTACCGCTCCAGTACTTGCTCTACTAGAGGGGACCGATAATATGGTCATTTACAGTGATGCCTCCAAGGAGGGCTTGGGATGTGTTCTTATGCAGGATGGCCGAGTTATTGCCTATGCTTCTCGAAAGTTGAAGCCTTATGAAGAAAACTATCCGACTCATGATCTTGAGTTGGCAGCAGTTGTCTTTGCACTCAAGAAGTGGCGTGATTATCTGTGGGGAAGTAAGTTTGAAATTTTCACTGATCATAAGAGTCTGAAGTACTTGTTCTCACAGAAGGAGTTGAATATGCGCCAGAGGAGATGGATGGAGCTTCTTGGAGATTATAATTGTTCTATCAATTATCTGCCTGGAAAGGCAAATGTTGTAGCAGATGCTCTCAGCCGGAAGGCTAGTATTTCTTGTTTGGCTGTCAAGAAGTGGGAGGTTCTTGAGGAGTTTAGTTATTGGAGACCAGAGTTGACTCAGGTTGGGGTGATGTGTT
Source organism: Ehretia macrophylla (assembly GCA_037974665.1). Taxonomy (NCBI): domain Eukaryota; kingdom Viridiplantae; phylum Streptophyta; class Magnoliopsida; order Boraginales; family Ehretiaceae; genus Ehretia; species Ehretia macrophylla. The sequence continues at coordinate 43,591,127 of CM075767.1, forward strand.
CACATCTCCGTATTCAGCCTTTATTATTGTCTCAGATTAGGGAAGCTCAGCAACTTGATGTTAAACTTCAGAAAATCAAGGATCAGATCACTGATGATCAGTCTGACTTCAAACTGCATGAGGACGGTATTCTTCGGTTTCGGAACAGGGTATGTGTTCCCGATGAGCCGAGTTTGAGGCCAAGTATTCTGGAGGAAGCTCATAATTCTAAATATACTATTTATCCCGGTGGAACCAAGATGTATCGGGATTTGAAGCAACATTACTGGTGGAACAACATGAAGAGGGAGGTTGCTCAGTTCGTGTCTAGATGTTTGACTTGTCAGAGGGTGAAAGCCGAGCATCACCGACCAGTAGGTTTGCTTCAGCCGTTGGCTATACCATAGTAGAAATGGGAGCATATTATGATGGACTTCGTCACTGGTTTGCCTAGAACACCGAGGGATAATGATGCAGTTTGGGTTGTCGTGGATCGTTTGACGAAGACAGCTCATTTTATTGCAATGAGGATGGGAGATGAGGTTACAAAGTTGACGGGTCTCTATCTGGATCAGATTGTTAGACTTCACGGTATTCCATCTAGTATTGTCTCTGATCGAGATCCTCGATTTACTTCTCGTTTGTGGGAGAAACTTCAAGAGACTTTGGGTACTCAGTTGAACTTCAGTACCGCGTATCCTCCACAGACCGACGGTCAGTCTGAGCGGACTATTTAGATTCTGGAAGATATGCTTAGGGCTTGTGTTCTGGACTTCGGGAAGAACTGGGAGAAACATCTACCACTTGCCGAGTTTGCCTATAACAATAGTTATCAAGCTACTATTGGAATGACACCTTTTGCAGCTCTTTACAGTCGTAAGTGCCGTTCACCTTTATATTGGGACAAGGTAGGAGAGATGAAGACTATTGATCCGACTATTATGCCAGAAATTCTTGAGAAGATTGAAAATGTTCAGTTGATCAGGCAGAGAATGCTTACGGCGCAAAGTAGATTCAAGAGTTACGCTGATAAGCGTCGTTGAGACTTAGAGTTTGCAGTCGGAGATCGGGTTTTCTTGAGATTGTCTCCCCGTAAGGGGTTTGCTCGTTATGGTAAAGGTGGAAAGCTGAGTCCGAGATTTGTTGGGCCGTTTGAGATTACCGGCAGGGTTGGTAAGTTGGCATATCGGTTGGCTTTATCGGAGAACTTCTCTAATGTCCACAATGTGTTTCATGTGTCTAATTTGCGGAAATATAATACGGATCCTTCTCATATTCTTAAGCCAGAGCCGTTACAGCTTCGAGAGAATTTGACTTATGACGAGCGTCCGATTCGTATATTAGATCAGATGGACCGAGAGTTGAGGTCGAAGAGGATTCCGATGGTTAAGGTGTTGTGGAAGCATCACGGCATTGAGGAAGCTACGTGGGAGAGACTAGATCAGATGCAGCAGCAATACCCAGATCTATTCCGTACATCAAGTAAGAATTTCGAGGGCAAAATTTCTATAAGGGGGGGAGAATGTGAAACCCCACTTTTCCGCTTATCTCGTTTTACGTGCTAAACATCGTTTTGCGTGCATATGACATGTTTATGTGCTATAGGACCTAGAAAGTTATAATTTTGATGTCAATACTCCTAATATGTGCTAAATGTGCATTCATGAAATTTTCATCAAAAACGAGATCAGAAATTTTATCGTCGTCTTTTAGTGAATAGTGTTTTGGACGCACGTCCGCTAAAATTTTGAAACTGGTCTTTTTAACCCTTCTAGACCTAGTCCATAGACTTTAATAGACCTGTGATTGATAAAAACGGATTTCAAATCAGCTTAGGAATTTATTAGGGTCTTTACACTACTTTTTGCAAAAAAATCGAGTTTTAAGCCGACTCGGGTGGAATTCTTTGAATGTAAAACTTCTTGTCACCTAAAAATAATCCACTTGAGATATCTTGGGGGTTGCATAAATATTTTTAACATTGGTGAGCAATAAAATGAGTTTTAAGTCAATAAAACACAAAAATTAATTAGTTTTTATAACTTAAACTAAATTAACTATTAACTATTTATGCTCACACTAGTTACACACACTCACATAACACAAAACACACTCCAATTGCACACACAAGGCTGAGAGAAAGAAGGAGAAAAAGAAAATAGAATTTTCAAGGTTTTTCAATCAATTTTTCTTAGAAAAGCTTGGTTTTTGTCCGTAAAACTTTGCACCGACTTGGATTCTGCTTGTTGGGCACGCACTTCACGCATCCCTAGGCTTTTATCGCATCAAAGGTGAGAGAAAAATTCTAGATCTCAAAACTTATCTTTTGCATTTTTGCGTATAAATGAAGATTGAACAGTTAGAATTGTAATATGATGTTAGATTATTGCTGCTTGCATGCTAGGGATCGTTTAGTGTTAATACTACGAGTTTCTGTCGGATGTAGCACAATTTTTATTTTTCGGGTATTAAATTTTGATTAAATTGTTCAATGTTGAATTAATTGAGTTGTGATGATCGAAATCGACGGCAATCGATTTCTAAATACTTGATAATTACTTGTTAGCGCTGTTGTAATGCCGAATTTTCGATTACATTGTTCGTGTGAAAATCCAGAAAATTCAGCCAAGACATCCTAGGATTTTAGAGTTATCGGGCATGATTTGGAGGTGTTATGGTGGATTTCCGAGAGGGCTAATGTAGTAGGTTGAATGGGTGAGTGATAGAAACCGATTTGGCAATGTTTGGGTTAGTAGAATGTAAGTTATGAATTTTTGAATTTTAGGTTGTCATTCTTTAATTTCTTGTACGATGCCTTTAGATGATTGGGTGGTGTTTGAGTGTTGAATGGTGAGTTGTTGATGAGTAATTTAGGGTTTAATTGTGTATATAATGCATGTCCGGTTAGATGGCCTACTTTGTCGTCTAACTAAGTTATTGTTGTTTAAATGATAATTGATGCTATCAATGATGAATAATTGATGATTGATTGATGATTGATGATGATTATGGAGTCTTGGTATGTGTGTGCCACCTCCCGGGCAGCGTTGGGCTGTCGGGTTGATAACGGCATGACTGCCATAGGCTACACCCAGCTCGCATGACGGAGGTGTCATGGAGGGAGGGGCTAGTGAGGTACCTCGGGTGCGTGAGTAATGGGGAGTTATAAGAAGAACGGTTGAGATCGTGATGGCGTTTGGAGCTACACCAAATAGAGTATCCTTTATTGAATGGTTATATAGTTATGTGATGATAATGTTATTGTTGTTGTGTGTTTACTTGCTCAAAGGACTAAATCCAAGGAGCATAGTGAATACTGTCGACATCTATCGGATGCTTACTGGGCTTATTTATATAAGCTCACTCTCTATTATTCCATCCTTACAAGTGTTGCAGAACCAGATTACGGGTACGTGCCTCCTGAGGAGGAAAATGTGCCTTTCGTGGATGAGTCGTATGTCCCTGAGTCTTATCCATGATTCTATGTTGTTTAATGTCATGTACATTAGCTTAGTAGACTTGTATATGCTTTATGGTTCTTATTGTAATAGATGTTGAAAAGATGATGATCCAAATGATGTTAACCTAGTAGCTTTCTTTTGTCTATGGTTAAGTTGTTAGATGGGTCTCAACTTATTTTTGAAATGTATGATAAGGTTGAGGTATTGTATGTTATGTTGGAACGGAGGCAGATAACGAGGACTGCTTATTGTATATTACAGTTATGCTGTGTGTTGTTACGCTGTTGAGGAGTTGGTGTTTGTATGGTTATGAAAGTGGATGTTTAATGTTATTAATGAGGTTGGTTTAGAACCTTGGTGTGACGCCCGGGTTTTAGCCATGCATTTAATTGCTGTTGCATCCCTTGTTTGCGCATTTACTTCTATGCCTTATTAACTGACTTTATGACTACTATTCACTTAGTTTTTAAACTACTTTCTATTAGTTAATTAGCATTTTTATTAAATCATATTAATTGTGAAAGTAGTGGGAAAAATGTGCATTTGAGCTTAAGGCGTTAGGAAGGCTCGTTTAGAAAATGACTTTAGTAGTTGAATGAATAGTATTACGTAACTAACTTAGGTAATTAATTAGCTAGCGTATATTTTACTATCTAATCTCGTTTTAAAGCTTACTACGCACATTTTATTAGATCAATTAAGTACCCAACATGACCCCACCCCAAGGCCTACCTAATATAACATAAAACAAGCACATTATAACACAAAAACAAAAAAAATTCAGCCTTGAACAGTAGCCAAACCCGACAGCCTTCCTTGTGCATTTGGGAGAGATTTTGCTCATCAAATCATCAATTCATCAATTCAAGCCAAGCCAAGCCTTGAGCAACTAGTGTAGGGTGTTTGCAAGGTTCCTAGGTGCTCCTACGCGTAGTGGTGAGGCATTTCACGACTTGTTTTTGCATTTTTAAATAGTTGCTCATTTATTGATTTGTTGAAAATATGATTATATGCCATTGTAATTGTTATCTATGCTAATATACTATCTATATGAATGCTAGAGAACACTTTTGAACCGTCGTTTCGCAATTTAAACGGTATAGTTTAAAGCCAAAAGAGGGAAATTGGGGCTTTCGGGGTAAACGCGTGCATTTGAATGAGTTAGAGGGTTGAGAGGGTACCTTGGGGGTTAATTAGAAGGTTGGGAGAGTTTCGTTTGAAAATGAAATCATTAACTTTGGTTTAGAAGAGAAATAGTTCGAAAAACAAAGGGGTTTAGGTGCAATTTAAGTTGTCTCACACTTCTAAACCCATGTCAGGACTTCTTGAGTGTTTATATGTGATTTTAAATTGATTTGGAGCTTTTGGAATGATTCTATGCTTATTTGGTATAAGTTCATTTGTAAACTGCTTATTAGCTTCTATCTTTGCTTCTATCCTAATTGCAACGAGGTCAACCTACTTTTTTGATCCTCATATGTGTTAATGCTTATATTATTGTTATTAACTTGTCATCGTTGAGTGCATTGCATAGTGGTTGCGCAACCATAGTGTCGGGGCGGATGTGTTGAATATCGGCTGGGCGGCAGAGGGCTTGCCGGTGGATATTCAAACTCCGTGCCCTATTCCCTCATTCGCCTGGTCCGGAGATTGCCAGGGGATGTTGGGTCGTAGGATTCGGGGTACATCCGGAGTACACCCACTGGAGTGATTGGGGTTATGCCGGCTTATCGTAATCGTGCTCGTGGTTCGTGGATCGTGATTGAAGACCAGTGAAGATTGGTGTATAGGGGATTGTTGAAATGTATCCTTTTAATTGTGTGGTTATTTAAGTTATCATTGTTTCTTAAATTGTTAAAGTGCTATTGTTGTGTAATTGTATTATCTGTTGCATTGCACGCCCCGGGACTATATCCCTCACTGGGCAACAGTGGTTGCTCATACCTCGATATCTGTTTCAGGAGACGCTGAGGGTGATCCCCAGCTTGTTGATTTAGTTGAGGAAGAAGAAGTTCAGATCGAGCCTTTACCTTAGTTGCTGTGACTAATAACTTGAGGTGGTTAATGATTTTGCTGTTATGTGGAAGACTCATCTGATTACTTTATGTACTATTTTGTAGCCCAAGGGCTATGTATATGCTTGTTGTATAAGTTGAAGATTAGTTGGTTGGGTTATGGCTTTGAAAGTCTATGAACTGTAATAACTTTTATTTCTCGCCTTATTTCCTTGCATGCTTGGGAGTGGATGGTTGATGTAGAATGCTTCATCCCTTAAGTTGTTTTATTGATTTCCTAGAATGTTATGATTATAAGACTATGCCGACAACCAGTTCTCGCATGCTTGTGTGTTTTGGAGATATTGTGTACTATAAGGCTCGGATGGCCCTATAGCTTTATTGTATAATTATGAAAAGCTTGTATGTGTTATTGGGACCTTGTTTAAGCGTTTACAGGTTTTTAGAATGTCCACGGTACAGGGGAGACTCTGTCCGTGTGTCGGTTCCGGACTTAACCTTTAGCTTGGAGGTTGGGTCGGGGCGTGACATTTAAGTGGTATCAGAGCTATAGATTGCACGAAGCCGGGTTAAATTTCTCGGTCTGTGGGTAGAGATTTGTTATGTGACTTTGTGAATACATGAGTCCTTAATTTTGATTGACCTAAGTGAAATTTGAATAAGGAATGAACATGCTAGCATGGAAATAGAATATCAAGAGTCTAGAATGTCAAGTATGATCTAGTGATTTATGTTTACTTCAAGAATGTGAAATATTTATTTGAACTTCTATGTACTTGAATTTATGTGAATCTAGTTGGACTTTTCTTCATGTGTTTACTTATAAACTGCATATATACATATATATATACCTGTCATAATACTTTGCATTCTAGCTATTCGAGATGGGGCCTCGTCGTCGTGCTGATAATCCGAATGTTGGTGGAGAACCCGAGGGGGTTCGTGGGCAAGAAGCTGAGGTGGCCGAAAATGCACCGCAGGTTCAAGAACCGAGCACTGCACAGATCTTGGCCACGATGGCCACAGCTATGAACACTATTGCCCAGTTTGTTACACAACAGGGTCAACCAGGGGTCTTTGCAGGTAATCAGGCTGCGAGAGCCGAAGGTAGTGGTCCTACCGGAGGGAATCTGTATGATCGGTTTATACATCATGGGGCCTATACTTTCTTTCGAGAGCCGGACGATATGAAAGCTGAGATGTGGCTAAGGAAGTTTGAGAGAGTGGCAGCAATACTGGAGTGCCATGATGACAGGAAGATTACTTATGCTACTTTCCTTCTCGAGGGTGATGCTGAAGATTGGTGGAATACCATCAGTGAGAAATGGGGAGCTGAGGGAGGTCATCATTCGTGGGCCGACTTTGTCCGAGAATTTCGAGACAAGTATATATCGGTAGTTGCCCGCGAGAGGCGACAGACTGAGTTCATAAACTTGAGGCAGGGAAGTATGACGGTAGATCAATACGAGGCTACTTTTACCCGGCCTTCACGTTATGCACCAGCTTTACTTGAACCGGAGGACATGAAGATTCAGAGGTTCATCATGGGTTTGAGGAGATATTATGCTGAACTTGTCTTCAAATGATTTTCCTAACTATGCTGCAGTAGTCCGAGCTGCCTCGAGATATGAGAAACGGAAAGCCGATGTATTAGCTGAGACCAGTCAATCGAGTAAACGGTTTCAGTCTCAGAGTCAAGGGTACCAGGGGCAGGCTGTATCAGTTGGGCAGAGTTCGCAGCCGAGACAGACTCAGAGTTACACAGGGCCTACTCAGACTCAGGCACGACCAGTTCAGAGTCAGACTCAGAGTCAGTTCCGTCCAGCAGTTTCCCGTTCGCAGCAGGGTAGTTCAGCTACCTCTACTTACAGAGCTCCTTCGGGAGGCACTGTTGCAAGACGTCACCAGCAGTGCAGCTTCTGTCAGCGTCAGGGCCACACTGAGGATGTTTGTTGGAAGAAACATAACAAATGTACAGGTTGCGGCAGTGATCAGCACAGGGTTAAAGACTGTCAGAAATTTAAGAACCCTAGGGGTCAGACATCAGCTCAGAACTCTCAGACCAGGGCCCCAGCTGCAGCACCACCACCACGAGGCCAGGCCCGTGTATTTGCTTTGGATGCCGAGGAGCTTCCGGACACTACCGCTGTGGTAGAAGGTATTTTTCTTCTTAATGATCAATCAGTTAAGGTTTTAATTGATTCCGGGGCTTCGCATTCTTTTATTACTCCTACTTGTGCACAAAATGCTAAATTGAAACATGATAAACTATTGCATGAGATTGTGGTCTATACTCCTATGGGTCCGAAGTTTGTTACTAGGTCTATTTGCAGAGCATGTAGTATATTTATTGAAGGTCGTGTTTTTCCTGCTGATTTGATTATCCTACCCTTCAATGACTTTGAAATTATATTGGGGATGGACTGGCTAAGTAAATATTATGCCCAGCTTGATTGTAGAAAGAAGATTGTGTATCTAGAAATGCCTGACCAGCCTGTACTTAAAATAGTTGGTAGTAGAAAATCTACGGGAACTCCTATTATTTCTTCTATTAGGGCATCTAAATTATTGAGCAAGGGTTGTGAGGCTTATCTTGCATATTTGATTAATCAGCCTGGGGATCAATTGAAATTGAATGATGTACCTATCGTGAGAGAGTTTCCGGGGGTCTTTCCTGAGGAATTACCTGGGTTACCGCCTGATAGAGAGATAGAGTTCATGATTGATTTATTGCCGGGAACTTCACCTATCTCTAGGACTCCGTACAGAATGGCTCCACCTGAGTTGCAGGAATTGAAAGTTCAATTGCAGGGCTTGCTTGAGAAGGGATTCATTCAGCCGAGTTCTTCACCGTGGGGTGCGCCAGTTCTCTTCGTTAAAAAGAAAGACGGATCTCTTCGCCTATGCATCGATTATCGGGGTCTTAATCAGGTAACCATCAAAAATAAATATCCTTTGCCTTTAATCGAAGAGTTGTTTGATCAGTTGCAAGGCGCCAGGGTATTCTCTAAATTTGATCTGAGGCAGGGTTATTATCAGCTGAGGATTAAGAAAGATGATGTTCCTAAAACTGCCTTCAGAACTCGATATGGCCATTATGAGTTTGTTGTCTTGCCGTTTGGTCTTACTAATGCTCCCGCCGCATTCATGGATTTAATGCAGAGGGTATTCCGTCCTTATCTGGATCAATTTGTAGTCATATTTATTGATGATATCCTTGTTTATTCTAAATCTGAGGCGGAACATGAACAGCATCTCAGAATTGTGTTACAGACACTTCAAGAGCATCGGTTATTTGCAAAGTTTAGCAAATGTGAATTCTGGCTTAAGCAAGTTGCTTTTCTTGGCCATATTATCTCGCAGGATGGTATTTCTGTTGATCCAGCGAAGATTGAAGTTGTGTTATCTTGGAAACGACCTGAAACTGTCACGGAAATTCGTAGCTTCCTTAGTTTAGCTGGGTATTATCGGAGGTTTGTCAAGGATTTCTCTAAGATTGCAGGGCCTTTAACTCAGCTTACTCAGAAGAAAACAGTATTTGACTGGAATGATAAATGTGAGGCCAGCTTCCAGGAATTGAAGAAGAGATTGACTACAGCTCCTATTCTTGCTTTACCTGAGGGTTATGATAATCTGGTGATCTATAGTGATGCTTCGAAGGAAGGTCTGGGTTGTGTATTGATGCAGAATGGCAGGGTTATTGCTTATGCTTCTAGGAAACTGAAACCTTATGAACTCAACTATCCGACTCATGATCTTGAGCTTGCAGCTATCATTCTTGCGTTAAAGAAATGGCGTCATTATCTCTGGGGCAACAAGTTTGAAATCTTTACAGATCATAAGAGCATGAAATATCTGTTTTCACAGAAAGAGTTGAACATGAGGCAGAGGCGTTGGCTGGAATTACTTGAGGACTATAACTGCACTATTAATTATCTTCCGGGCAAGGCCAATATTGTTGCTGATGCTTTGAGCCGAAAGGCTACTGTTGCTAGCTTGATTATCAAGAATTGGGAATTCATGGAAGAATTATGCTTATGGAAGCCTAGTACTTCAAATTCTGGTATTCAATTTGCAAGTTTGCAGATTCAATCTCTGTTGTTATCCAGGATTCGAGAAGCTCAACAGGCTGATCTTCAATTGTTGAAAGTCTTAGAGAATTCTAAAGGGGGAGAGTCGGATTTCAAACTGCACGACGATGGTATTCTCAAATTCAAAGGTAGAATCTGTATTCCGAATGATCCAACTCTGAAGAAGGATATTCTTGCTGAGGCACACAGTTCCAGATATACTATCCATCCAGGCAGTACGAAAATGTATAAAGATTTGAAGCAGAACTTCTGGTGGAATAATATGAAGAGAGAAATTGCTGACTATGTTGCCCGATGTCTTACTTGTCAGAAAGTTAAAGCAGAACATCAGAGACCTACAGGGTTGTTGCAGCCTTTGGCTATTCCTGTTTGGAAATGGGATCATATTACTATGGATTTCGTATCCGATTTACCGAGGTCTTCGAGGGGTAATGACTCAGTCTGGGTTATTGTGGATAGACTGACCAAGACTTCTCATTTTATTGCTAAAAAGAAGTCTGATTCTCTTGATAAACTGGTAGAGTTGTATATTGAGAATGTTGTCCGACTACATGGAATTCCAAAGAGTATCGTGTCGGATAGAGATCCCAGATTCACATCTCAGTTCTGGCATAAGATTCAGAAAGCTTTGGGCACGACTTTGAGTTTCAGTACAGCTTATCATCCTTAGACAGATGGTCAATCTGAGAGAACTATCTTGATCCTTGAGGATATGTTACGGGCTTGTATTCTGGACTTCGGTAAAAGTTGGGAGAAATATTTGCCACTAGCAGAATTCGCCTACAACAATAGTTATCAAGCTACTATTGGTATGGCATCTTATGAGGCACTTTATGGGCGTAAATGCCGTTCTCCTCTCTACTGGGATGATGTTGGCGAGATGAAGACTATCGACCCTACTCTCTTACCTGAAATGAACCAAATCATTGACCAGGTGCAGCTTAACAGAAAAAGACTGCGTACAGCACAGAGCCGGCAAAAGAGTTATGCAGATAAACGACGTCGTGATCTGAAATTTGCTGTGGGGGACCGGGTATTTCTGAAAATTTCTCCTCGCAAGGGTTTGATTCGGCATGGTAAAGGAGGTAAACTCAGTCCTCGATATGTGGGACCATTTGAGATAACTGAAACTGTTGGTGATTTGGCTTACCGTCTAGCTTTACCTCCCAGTCTGGGCAGAATTCATGACATATTCCATGTTTCTATGCTTCGGAAGTATCAGCCAGATCCCTCTCATATACTTGAGCCGGAACCGCTAGAGATCAGGGGAACTTTGACCTGCACAGAGAAACCGCTTCTAACTGTTGATCACAAAGGTCAGGAACTGGGGACTAAAAGCATTCCGATGGTTAAAGTTCTGTGGGATCATCACGGAGTAGAGGATGCGACATGGGAAAGAGAGGATCAGATGCGGGAACGGTATCCAGAGTTATTCGCCGAATCATGTAAGAATTGCGTGGACGCAATTAGTTTAAGGGGGAGAGGATGTGACGCCCGGGTTTTAGCCATGCATTTAATTACTGTTGCATCCCTTGTTTGCGCATTTACTTCTATGCCTTATTAACTGACTTTGTGACTACTATTCACTCCGTTTTTAAACTACTTTCTATTAGTTAATTAGCATTTTTATTAAATCATATTAATTGTAAAAGTAGTGGGAAAAATGTGCATTTGAGCTTAAGGCATTAGGAAGGCTCGTTTAGAAAATGACTTTAGTAGTTGAATGAATAGTGTTACGTAACTAACTTAGGTAATTAATTAGTTAGCATATATTTTACTATCTAAGCTAGTTTTAAAGCTTACTACGCACATTTTATTAGATCAATTAAGTACCCAACATGACCCCACCCCAAGGCCTACCTAATATAACATAAAACAAGCACATTATAACACAAAAACAAAAAAAAATTCAGCCTTGAACAGTAGCCAAACCCGACAGCCTTCCTTGTGCATTTGGGAGAGATTTTGCTCATCAAATCATCAATTCAAGCCAAGCCAAGCCTTGAGCAACTAGTGTAGGGTGTTTGCAAGGTTCCTAGGTGCTCCTACGCGTAGTGGTGAGGGATTTCACGACTTGTTTTTGCATTTTTAAATAATTACTCATTTCTTGATTTGTTGAAAATATGATTATATGCCATTGTAATTGTTATCTATGCTAATATACCATCTATATGAATGCTAGAGACCACATTTGACCCGTCGTTTCGCAATTTAAACGGTTAGAATCGTTAGTTTAATTTTTAGGATGAATAGTGACGTTTTTTTCTAGGGTTTTGTGTAATTTCTCGAATTAGTTTGATTTAATACTTCTAATAGATGCCTTAGGTGTTAGTGAAGATAGCCTAATAGCCCCGTGCACTTGCATTGCCTTAAATTGCCTAAAAATAGAAAATAGCCGACTTTAACTTGGGGCTTTTGGGGTTAATGCGAATCCGGGTGGATTCGGGCTTCAATTCTAATATCCTTAGGCTACCTAGGTGCTATAGATGCCTTGATATCCCTTGTTTGAAGCCCGGACAATGTAGGTGTAGTTTAAAGCCAAAAGAGGGAAATTGGGGCTTTCGGGGTAAACGCGTGGATTTGAATGAGTTAGAGGGTTGGGAGGGTACCTTGGGGGTTAGTTAGAAGGGTGGGAGAGGTTCCTTTGGAAATGAAATCATTAACTTTGGGTTAGAAGAGAAATAGTTCGAAAAACAAAGGGGTTTAGGTGCAATTTAAGTTGTCTCACACTTCTAAACCCATGTCAGGACTTCTTGAGTGTTTATATGTGATTTTAAATTGATTTGGAGCTTTTGGAATGATTCTATGCTTATTTGGTATAAGTTCATTTGTAAACTGCTTATTAGCTTCTATCTTTGCTTCTATCCTAATTGCAACGAGGTCAACCTACTTTGTTGATCCTCATATGTGTTAATGCTTATATTATTGTTATTAACTTGCCATCGTTGAGTGCATTGCATAGTGGTTGCGCAACCATAGTGTCGGGGCGGATGTGTTGAATATCTGCTGGGCGGCAGAGGGCTTGCCGGTGGATATTCAAGCTCCGTGCCTTATTCCCTCATTCGCCTGGTCCGGAGATTGCCAGGGGATGTTGGGTCGTAGGATTCGGGGTACATCCGGAGTACACCCACTGGAGTGTTTGGGGTTATGCCGGCTTATCGTGATCGTGCTCGTGGTTCGTGGATCGTGATTGAAGACCAGTGAAGATTGGTGTATAGGGGATTGTTGAAATGTATCCTTTTAATTGTGTGGTTATTTAAGTTATCATTGTTTCTTAAATTGTTAAAGTGCTATTGTTGTGTAATTGTATTATCTGTTGCATTGCACGCCCCGGGACTATATCCCTCACTGGGCAACAGTGGTTGCTCATACCTCGATATCTGTTTCAGGAGACGCTGAGGGTGATCCCCAGCTTGTTGATTTAGTTGAGGAAGAAGAAGTTCAGATCGAGCCTTTACCTTAGGTGCTGTGTCTAATAACTTGAGGTGGTTAATGATTTTGCTGTTATGTGGAAGACTCATCTGATTACTTTATGTACTATTTTGTAGCCCAAGGGCTATGTATATGCTTGTTGTATAAGTTGAAGATTAGTTGGTTGGGTTATGGCTTTGAAAGTCTATGAACTGTAATAACTTTTATTTCTCGCCTTATTTCCTTGCATGCTTGGGAGTGGATGGTTGATGTAGAATGCTTCATCCCTTAAGTTGTTTTATTGATTTCCTAGAATGTTATGATTATAAGACTATGCCAACAACCAGTTCTCGCATGCTTGTGTGTTTTGGAGATATTGTGTACTATAAGGCTCGGATGGCCCTATAGCTTTATTGTATAATTAAGAAAAGCTTGTATGTGTTATTGGGACCTTGTTTAAGCGTTTACAGGTTTTTAGAATGTCCACGGTACAGGGGAGACTCTGTCCGTGTGTCGGTTCCGGTCTTAACCTTTAGCTTGGGGGTTGGGTCGGGGCGTGACACTCGGTATTCTATTTACTGTCGTTATACTGCCGAAATCCCGTTGCGTCCTGACTGATTGTAGGTGGGGTCGAGTTGGGGCGTGACAGCGCCCATGCCGCACGGAGGTGCGCGCATTAGGAGCCTATACCGCACGATGGTGCACGCATGTGGCCCACATGCTTCACGATGGTGAGCACATGGGGCACCCATGCAGCACGATGGTGCGCTTATGGGGAACCCAAGCAGCACGATGGTGTGTGCATGGGGCACACATGTCGCCCAAAAGTGCGCGCATGGGGTACCCATGTCGCATGATGATATGCGCATGAGGCACCCATGCTGCAATATGGTGCGCGTATGCCGCACGAAGGTGCTTCTATGGGGTGCCCAAGCCGCAGGATGGTGTGTGCATGTGGCCCGCATGCCGCAAAAAGGCGCACGCATGGGGCGCCCATCCTACACGATGGTGCACGTATATCGCACTAAGGTGCGCACATGGGGCGCCCATAGGAGCAGCAAGGTGCGTGCATGCCGCATGAAGGTGAGCTCATGGAGGGCCCATGCGGCACGATGGTGCTCGCATTAGGCGCACATGTTGTACGATAGTGCGCATGTAGCTTGCATGCCGCACGAAGGTGCATGCATGGGGCGCGCATGCCCCACGATGGTGCATGCATGCCGCACGAAGGTGTTTACATGCGGAGCCCATGCCGCACGATGGTGCGCGCATCTGGTCCGCATGCTGCACGATGGTGCGCGCATATAGCCTGCATGCTGCTCGAAGGTACGCGTATGAGGCGCCCATGCAGCAAGATGGTGTGCGCATGGGGCACCCATGTCGCACGATGGTTCGCCCATTCCGCACGATGGAGCGCGCATGTGACCCACATGCAGCACGAAGATGCACGCTTAGGGCACCCATACCGTATATTGGTACGCAAATGGGGCACCTATGCCGAACGATGGTGCGCAGATGCTGCACGATAGTGCGAGTATGGGACGCCCATGCCCCACGATGGTACGCCTATAGGGCACCCATGCCGCATGATGGTGTGCGCATGCGGTGCTCATGCCACACTATGGTGCGCGCATACCGCACGAAGGTGCGCCCATGCCGCATAAAGGTGCGAGCATGGGGTGCCCATGCCTCACGAAGGTGCGCATATAGGGCGCCCATGCCGTACGATGGTGCGCCTATGGGGCACCCATGCCGCACGATGGTATGAGCATGCGGTGCTCATTCCACACTATGGTGCGCGCATACCACACGAAGGTGCGCTCATGCTGAACGAAGGTGCGAGCATGGGGTGCCCATGCTGTACGAGGTGTTCGTATCGGGCGCGCATGCCGTAAAAAAGTGCGAACATATCGCACGAAGTAGTGCGCATAGGGGTTCACATACCGTACGATGGTGCTCACATGTCGCACGAAGGTATACGCATGGGCTGCCCATGCCGCATGATGGTACACGCATCTGGCGCGCATGCTGCACGATGGTACGCGTATATGGCCTAAATGCCGCGTGAAGGTGTGCGTATGGGGCGCACATGCTGCACGATGATACACGTATGTCGAACGAAGGTGCACGCATGGGGCGCCCATACCGCACGATGGTTCGTACATCGGGCGCACATGTCGCAGGATGGTGCGCTCATCGGGCCCACATGCCACACGAAGGTGCTCGCATAGGGCGCCTATGTCGCATGATGGTGCGCGCATGGGGCACCCATGCTACACGATGGTGTGCGCATGGGGCGCCCATGCCACACGATGGTACACGTATGCCGCACGAAGGTGCGCGCATAGGCCGCCCATGCCGTACAATGGTGCGCGCTTCGGGTCCGTATGCCGTATGTTAGAACTCACATCTCGCACGAAGGTACTCGCATAGGGCGCCGATGCCGAACGATGGTGAGCGCATTGAGCCCGCATGCTATACGATGGTGCGCGCATGTGGCCCACATGCCGCACAAAGGTGCGCGCATAGGGCGCCTATGCAGCACAATGGTGTGCGTATGGGGCGCCCATACCGCACGATGGAGCGCGCATGGGATGCCTATGCCGTACGATGGTGCGCGCATAGGGCACCTATGCCGCACGATGGTATGCTCATGGGGCACCTATGCCGCACGATGATGTGCGTATGGGGCACCCATGCCGAACAATGGTGCGCACATGCTGCACGAAAGTGCGTGCATGGGACGCCCATGCACCATGATGGTGGGCGTATCGGGCGCATATGCCGTATGATTGTGCGCGCATGTGGCCCACATGCTGCATGAAGGTACGCGCATGGGGTACCCATGCCGCACGATGGTGCGCGCATGTTGTACATACGATGGTGTGCGCATGGGGTGCCCATGCTGCACTATGGTGTGCCCTTACCGCACGAAGGTGCCCGCATGGGGAACCCTTGCAGCACGATAGTGCGTGCATATGGCCTGCATGCCGCACGAAGGTGCACGCATGGGGGCGCACATGCCGCACGATGGTGCTCACATGTCGCACAAAGGTGTACGCAAGGGCTGCCCATGTCGCACGATGGTGCTCGCATCAGGCGCGCATGCTGCAAGATGGTACGCGCATGTGGCCTACTTGCTTTGTGAATGTGCGCGCATAGGCCGCACATGCCGCACAATGATACGCGCATGTTGAATGAAGGTACACGCATGAAGAGCCCATGCCACACGATGTTGCGCGCATATGGCGCATATTCCACATGATGGTGCCCTAATCGGCGCACATGCCGCACGATGGTGTGTGCATGGGGCGCCCTTGCCCCACGATGATGCGCACATAGGGCCCCCATGCCACACAATGGTGCGCACATGCCGCACGACGGTGCGCTTTGGACGACTATGCCGCAAGATACTGGGTGCATCGGACGCGCATGCTACACGATGGGGCGTGCATGTAGCCCGCATGCCTCACGAAGGTGCGTGCATGTCGAACGAACGTGCGCTAATGGGGCACCTATGCAGCACCATGGTGTGCATATAGGGCACCCATGCCTCACGATGGTGTGTGCATGGGCCGCCCATGCCGTACAATGGTGGCCCCTTGCCACAATATAGTGCACCTATGCCGCACGATTGTGCACGCATTGGGCATACATGCCGCACGATGGTGCCTGCGTGTGCCACCATGGTGTGCACATACCGCCCGCAAGTGCGCGCATGAGGCTCCCATGCCGCACGATGGTGCTCGCATTTGGAGCGCATGCTGCACGATGGAGCATGCATGTGGCCTACATGCCGCACGAAGGTGCGCGTATGAGGCACACTTGCTGCACGATCGGGCGCAGATGGGGTACCCATGCTAAACGATGTTGCGCGCATTGGACGCGCATGCCGCATGAAGATGCGCTCATGTAGGCCACAAACTGCCCGAAGGTGCATGCATAGGGCGCATATGCCACACGATGGTGCGCGCATGGGGCCCCCATGTCGCACGATGGTGCGCGCAAGGGGCACCCATGCTGCTCGATGGTGCACACATGCCGCACGAAGGTGCGCGTATAATGCCTACATGCAGCACGATGGTAGGCACATGGGGCGCCCATGCCGCACGATGGTGTGCGCATAAGGTGCCCATGCTGCACGATGGTGTACGCATGGGGTGCTTATGCCGCAGTATGGTACCCACATGTAGCACGAAGGTACGCACATGTGACGCCCAGGCCGCATGATGGTGTACACATCGGGCGTGCGTGATGTATGTTGCCTGATTGCCGCACGAAGGTGCGCGAATGAGGCGCCCATACTGCACGGAGTTGCGCACATTGGGCTCGCATGCAACACGATGGTGCGCGCATGTGGCTCACATGCCGCACGAAGGTGCACGTATTGGGTGCGCATGGGGTACCTATGCCGCACGATAGTGCGCATATTTGGCTCCCATGCCGCCAGATGGTGTGGGAATATGACGCTCATGCAGCACGATGGCGTGCGCTTGGGGCGCCCACGCCGCACTTTGGTGCACGCATACCGTATAAAGGTACATGCATGGGGCGCCTATGCCGCACGATGGTGAGTGCATCGGGCACGATGGGGCAAGTACTTGGGCGACAATGCCGCACGATGGTGTACGCATGCCGCATGAAGGTGCGTGGATAGGGTGCTTGTGTTGCATAATGGTTCGTGTATGTGGCCCGCATGCTGCTCGAAGGTGCGCGCATGGTGCACCTATGCCACACGAAGGTGCGCGCATGGGGCGCCCATGCCGTACGAAGGTGTGCCCATTTCGCACGGAGGTGCATGCATTGGGTGCGCATGCCACACGATAGTGGTCGCATGTTCCCCACATGCAGCCCGAAGGTGCGCTCATGGGGCTCCCATGTCACACGATGGTATGGTCATGGGGTGCCCATGCCGCATAATGGTGCGCACAAGGGGCGCCCATACCGCAAGATGGTGTTCACATGGGGAATCCATGCAGCCAGAATATGCGCGCATGGGGCGCCCATTCCGCATGATGATTTGTACGTGAGGTGCCCTTGCCGCACTATGGTGCACGCATGCCGCACTATGGTGCGTGCATCGTGCATGATGGGGCAAGTACTTGGGCGACGATGCTGTATGATGGTGCGCGTATGCCTCACGAAGTTGCGAGGATGGGGTATCCATGTCGTACGATGGTGCGCTCATGTGGCTCGCATGCCGCCCAAAGGTGAGTACATGGGGCGCTTATGCTGCACGATGGTGCCAGCATATTGCAGGAAGGTGCGCGCATGGGGCACCTAGGCCGCTCGATGGTGCGCATGGGTCACCCATGCCGCACAATGGTGTGCGCATATGCCTTACTATGGTACGCGCATGCCGCATGAAAGTGCGCGCATGGGGCACCCATGCCGTACGATGGTGAGGTCCTCGGGCACGCATGCCTCACGATGGTGCACGTATGCAGCAAGAAGGTGCGCGCATGGGGCGCACTTGCCCACGATGGTGCGCGCATGTCGAGCGAAGGTGCGCCCATGGGGTGCCCATGTCGCATGATAGTGCGCGCATCGGGCGCGCATGCTCTACGATGGTGCGAGTATATGGACTGCATACTGCACGAAGGTGAGCGCATGAGGCACCCATACCGCAAGATGGTGCGTGCATTGAGCGCAAATGCCACATGATGGTGAGCGCATTGGGCGCGCATGTCTCACAATGGTGTACGCATGTGGCCCGCATGGGGCGCCTATGCCGCACTATGGTGCGCGCATGCGGCACCCATGCCGCACGATGGTGTGCTTATGGGGCGCCCATTCTGCACGATGGTGCGTGCATGGGGTGCCCATGCTACACGATGGTGCGCGCATCAGGTGCACATGCCGCACGATGGTGCGGGCATGTGGCCCGCATGTCACACGAATGTGTGAGCATATAGGGCGCCCATACCGTACGATAGTGCGCGCATCGGGAGCGCATGCCGCACGATGGTGCCCGCATGCCACTCGATGGTGCACTCATTGGACGCCTATGCCGCACGATGGTACGTGCAACTGGCGTCTATGCCGCACGATGGTGTACGCATGTGGCCCGCATGCTGCACGAAGTTGCACGCATGGGGTACCCATACCCCACAATGGTGTGCGCATCATGTGCGCATGCTGCACAATGGTGCGTGTATGTGGCCTGCATGCTACACGAAGGCGCGCGCATGGGGCGCCCGTGCGGCACGAGGTTACGCGTATAGGGCACGCATATCACACGATGGTGCATGCACATGGCGCGCGTGGGGCGCTCAAGGGGCACTGTTGGGGCACGGCTAGGGCACTATGGGGGTACACTTGCGGGACGATGGGGGATGTTGGGGGACGACTTTGCCACTAATAGGGGACGTTGGGCACGACAGGCAATGTTAAGCTTTCGGGGGTATTGGGCATGCGGAATGTATTATTACACAAATGTGGACATTGATGTCCTTTTACAAGTTGTTTCCTAATCTTTAAGTACCTTTGTCCGACAAATAGTTTGTCACATTTGTGTGGCGAATTAGATTAATCGGGTTCCCAATTATTCCAAAAAAAAAAATTTAACGTCAAATATCATGTAAACAAATTAGTTTATGAATAAATATAAATTTTTCTGAATTTTCTAGTATTTTTTTCTGTTTTTTCCTTATTTTTCATAATTTTTAAATATTAAAAATCAATTTTTCGAAAAAAATATTTTTGAATATCATTTAACAAATTAATGTATGAATTAATATCTTTTTTTTTAATTTTCTACTACTTTTTCTGATTTTTCCCTATTTTTCACAATTATTAAATATTAAAAAATATTTTTTTGAAAAAAGTAATTTTGCATCATTTGGATATCATATGCTATCAATAAGAAGCAAGTTGGGTGCGAAGATCATGCCAAATTAGGCCTTTTATAGTGTAAAACACCCATTATGAATCTCTGGCAAAATGTACGCTACTGCTTTCACTTGGGTTTTTGCATCTAAATGTACTATAGGGGGGTATGTGGTGTCAAGCCTCCTGGTCGAGGTTCATGCATGGGGACGTTGTGGGTACTTCGTGGCACATTGTGGGCTATATTATGGGCGGGAATGCGTATTGAGTGAATCACGCCGAGGTATTGCCCGTGCCATCCCCGCCCCGCGTCCTCTGGCATGTCCCTCAGCGCGGCACCAGGATGGCTAATGAGGAACGTAGTGGCTTCCCTAGCCCCTCATTATCCATCTTAGTATCGCAACACCGTCGACGACATTGGGATGGCTAATGAGGGGGCGAGTGGTTGTCTAGGCACGAAACTAGCCATCTTCGTGCCGCCAGCTAGGTACACGTTGGGGGACATTCCCGTCCCCCGACGTGTCGTTGGGCCTGTGCGATGAGCGAATCGCCTAGCATACGTAGCCATGGGCATTGCCGAGTGGATGCACGCGACCATGGTCTACTGTCGTGGCGATCCAAGCACTGCATGGGCTTGGGTGGCTCTTGGGGGATTGTGGGGGCAAGCGTGATGCGCGAGTCACCTACCACACGTGGCATTGGCTTTCGTTAAGCAACGACGCGAGCGTTGCTATGAGACGATTACTAATGCTTCAATGTCGTGGCGATCCAAGTACCATGTGGCCTTGAAGTCATCCCCCGGTGGGTTCCGATGTGCCTGTGTGATGCGCGAATCGCCTAGCATAAGACGCCGTGGTCCTCGCTGAGTGGTAATGCGACGGATGTGGTCCAGTGTCGTGGCGATCCAAGCACCGCGTGGGTAGGAAGGTAGTTTGCTTGTCTCGTTCCGTGCATATGGGTACATACAGGGGGACGGTTAAGGCATGCGTGCTGCGCGAATCACCTAGCACACGGCCTCGGCTTTCGTTAAGTGATGACGCGAGCATTGCGATGAGACGATGGCTAGAGCTTCAAGGTCGTGGCGATCCAAGCACCGTGCTACCTCCAAATCGTTCGACGGTGTGTTCCTATAGGCTAGCACGATGCGTGAATCACCTTGCACATGACGCCATCATCCTCGCTGAGTCATAATGCGACAAACGTGGTCTAGTGTCGTGGCGATCCAAGCACCGCGAGGGCCCGAAGTTCGCTTTCGGTTGGTACCTCAAGTGCGTGCCCTCGGTGCTTGGTCGAGCACTACAAAGTAGGCTCCTAAGCTTACGACGTGCAGCCTAGTCATGCACCTCGTGCCATTCTTGTACCTTATCCCTCGGAAATTCTTCGTGCCTAGCGGTGAGTTCTGTGACGCCCGAGTCTTAGCCATGCATTCAATTACTGTTGCATCCCTTGTTTGCGCATTTCCTTCTGTGCATTATTAACTGTCTTCTTAAATTACTATTCACTCCGTTTTTAACTTCATGCTATTAGCGAATTAGCATTTTTATTAAATCATATTAATTGTTAGAGTAGTGGGAAAAATGTGCATTTGAGCTAGAGGCGATAGGAGAGCTCGTTTAGAAAATGATTTTTGTAGTTGTATGAATAGTGTTACGTAACATAACTTAGGGAATGAATTAGCTACCATTCATTTTACTATCTAGGCTCGTTTTAAGCTAACTAAGCGCATTTAGTGAACTATTTAAGCAAGCAACTTAGCCCAATTTAATATATAACTCACACAACACACACATTAGCTCATAACTTAGCAAAAAAAAAAAAAAAAGAGCATGCTGAAAATACTGTAGCAAATCCGAAAATTGCATAGGAGAAGAAATAGAGTTTTTTTGATCAACAAATCCTCATTCCAAGCAAAGCCAAGCTAGGTACAAGTGGTTTAGGGTGTCTACTAGCCTCCTAGGAGCTCCTACGCGCATTGGTGAGGGATTTCACAGCATATTTTCGCATTTTAAAATAGTTGCTATTTTCTTGATTTATTGAAAATGTGTTCAAATGCTATTGTATTGATTATCTATGCTATTATACCTTGTATATGAGTGCTAGAGAACATATTTGAACCATTGTTTCGCTTTTTAAACGGTTGGAATCGTTAGTTTAATTCATGAGGTGAATAGTGACATTTTATTCTAGGGTTTTGTGTAATTGCTCGAATTAGATTGATTCAACACTCCTAATAAATGCCTTAGGTGCTAATGAAGGTAGTCTAATAGCCCCGTGCACTTGAATTGCTCTAAAATCGCATAAAACGTAAAATAGTCGACTTTAATAAAGGGGTTTCGGGGTTAAGACGAATCCGAATAGATTCGGGCTCTACTTTTGGTTTCCTTAGGGTACCTAGGTGCTATAGAAGCTTTGCTAATCCTTGTTTGAAGCCCGGATGAGGTAGGTGTAGTGTAAAGCTATAAGAGGGAATTTGGGGCTTTCGAGGTTATTGCGGGCGTTTGAATGAGTTAGAGGGTTGAAAGGGTTCCTTGAGGGTTAGTTAGAAGGTTGGTAGAGTTTCCCTTTAAATTTGAATCATTAACTTTGGTTTGGAGGAGAAATAGCTTGAATAACAAAGGGGTTTAGGTGCAATTTCGGTTGTCTCGCGCTTCTAAGACCTTGGCATGACTTCTTGAATGTTTAAATGTAGTTTCAAGTTGGTGTGGAACTTTTGATGTAATTCTAATTATATCTTGTATATGCCCTTTTGTAAAACTACTTATTTGCTTGTATAAACTGCTTCTATTCTAACTGCATTGAGGCAACTTCGAGCTTAAAACTGTATTAATTGGAGAAGGATTAGGGGTTGAATTATATACCATTAGAAAGCCTTACGAGTCTAGTTTCTACAGCTTTTTACGGTGCATTAATCGGAGTTGTCTAGAGCAAGTTATGATCATTTTGGTGAGATGTGTCAGAAATGCCCTATTACGCGAGAATCTGAATTTTGTTGTTATTTTGCTATATATAATTCAGTTCTAATTGGATGTATTCGATCAAGACCTTATTGTGTAGTGTCCTTGGATGATTGATAACATAATGGGGCTCTTATGGTTATGTTGTTCTCATGAATTGTAATTGAAATCTAATTGCTAGTAAAGTTAATTAAAATTGAAAGCTATTCTATTCAACTGTGAATGAGAAATGCTAGTAGAGTTGTGATGGTCACCACCTTTAGACATAGGTAATGTTTCTATATATGCTAAACAATTCAACTGTTAGAATTAGTTGTTGTTATCAATATGCAACTAGTGAACACTTAGAAAGGTCAAGTAAACTATGTGGAAGAATGTGTTTAATGATTTTGGAAACTACATGTAAGGTTAATTGTAAGTTGATAGTTGTCTATTATATGTTAAATGTAATTAACTTAAGTTAATACTACTAGTGATATGTTAGAATCTTAGCTTGAAGTATAGTTATTTTACTAAAATAGTATGTTAGTTATTAAATGGTTGACAGTTAACTTTTCTATTAGTTGATAAATGCATTTCTTTCCCTATGTGCTAATGTTGGGCTATCTTCATAGAGATATTACTAACTATTG
>CM075767.1:43619497-43649497 GCA_037974665.1 Ehretia macrophylla
AGCCCCGTCATGCCCGGACCGTGTCACACCACTAGGCACTGTCGGCGAGTCGGGTTGTTTGGGAATGCAGCCCTAAGCGGGCGGTAAATTCTTTCCAAGGCTAAATACGGGCGAGAGACCAATAGTGAACAAGTACCGCGAGGGAAAGATGAAAAGGACTTTGAAAATAGAGTCAAAGAATGCTTGAAATTGTCGAGAGAGAAGCGGATGGGGGCCGGTGATGTGCCCTGGTCGTATGCGGAATGGCGAGAGCCAGTCTACCGATCGGCTCAGGCCGTAGCCAGCACGGATTAGGAGGGGCGGCCAAAGCCCAGGCAATAGATATGCCCGCGGAATGCCGTCGCCTCTTTGGCATGCTTCGGCATCTGCGTGCTCCCGGTGCTGGCCTGCGGGCTCCCTATTCGACCCATCTTGTAACACAAACCAAGGCGTCTGACATGTGTGCAAGTCAACGGGTGCGTAAACCCGTAAGGTATAAGGAAGCTGATTGGCGGGATCCTCCCGGGGGGTGCACCGTTTACCGACCTTGATCTTCTGAGAGGGTTCGAGTATGAGCATACCTGTTGGGACCGAAAAGATTGTGAACTATGCCTGAGCGAGGCGAAGCCAGAGGAAACTCTAGTGGAGGCCTACAGCGATACTGACGTGTAAATCGTTCGTCTGACTTGGGTATAGGGGCGAAAGACTAATCGAACCATTTAGTAGTTGGTTCCCTCCGAAGTTTCCCTCAAGATAGCTGGAGCTCGCGTGCGAGTTCTATCGGGTAAAGCCAATGATTAGAGGCATCGAGGGCGCAACGCCCTCGACCTATTCTCAAATTTTAAATAGGTAGGACGGTGCGGCTGCTTCGTTGAGCCACACCACAGAATCAAGAGCTCTAAGTGGGCTATTTTTGGTAAGCAGAACTGGCGATGCGGGATGAACTGGAAGCCGGGTCATGGTACCCAACTGCGCGCTAACCTAGATCCTACAAAGGGTGTTGGTCGATTAAGATAGCAGGACGGTGGTCATGGAATTCGAAATCCGCTAAGGAGTATGTAACAACTCACCTGCCGAATCAACTAGCCCTGAAAATGGATGGCGCTTAAGCGCACGACCTATACCCGACCATCGGGGCAAGTGCTAGGCCCCGATGAGTAGGAGGGTGTGGCGGTCGCTGTAAAACCCAGGGTGTGAGCCAGAGCGGAACGGCCGTCGGTGCAAATCTTAGTGGTAGTAGCAAATATTCAAATGAGAACTTTGAAGGCCGAAGAGGGGAAAAGTTCCATGTGAACGACACTTGCACATGGATTAGTCGATCCTAAGGGTCAGAGGAAGCCTGATCGATAGCGCGTTCCGCGCGTGTACCGAAAGAGAATCGGGTTAAAATTCCTGAACCGGGACGTGGCAGTTGACAGCAACGTTAGGGAGTTCAGAGACGTCGGCGGGGGCCTCAGGAAGAGTTATATTTTCTGTTTAACAATCTACCCACCCTGGAAATGGCTCAGCCAGAGATAGGGTCCAGCGGCTGGAAAAGCACAGCACATCGTGCGGTGTCCGTTGCGCCCCCGACGGCCCTTGATAATCCAGAGGACCGAGTGCCGTCCACGTCCGGTTATACTCATAACCACATCAGGTCTCCAAGGTGAACAACCTTTGGTCAATGGAACAATGTAGGCAAGGGAAGTCGGTAGATTGGATCCGTAACTTCAGGAAAAGGATTGGCTCTGAGGGCTGGGCACAGGGGTCTTAGTCCCGAACCCGTCGGCTGTTGACGGACTGCTCGAGCTGTGAGGCCCGACATCGAATTACGTTCGTTACCTCGTTTCGTGTGCCCTAACCTTGAACGGCGTGCCTTAACCTAGGTTTAAGAGTCGTGTCTTGATTTACACGCATTCATTTAGGGTTGCGTGCATTTACTTGAAATACGTGCATTTGTCTCGTAGTTCGTGCCTTACCTTATAGTGCGTGCACTAGACCTAGAAAAGCATGCTTGCACGCTAATCAATAAAGAATCCTACACAATGCACTAGACTAAAATAATCCTACTAACTCTACTAACTGTTATTTTAATCCTAAGTCAATTCACTAAAAGACAAAAACACTAAACACTAAACATTCTTTATTCCTTATTCTTTTTGCAAAATCCATGCACCTCAAACTCTACACTTAGCATAATCTATAATATATTAACTTGAATATGAAATTTCAGATTTTCCCTTGCATTACACGGCCAAGACAAGGCCATTTGATCAACTTTGCACAATTAAATTATAGCCTAGACATTCTATGACACATGCACAAAGCACAATGCATTAAAATAAACCCAAACACCTTACCCAAGCTTCAACACCTCGGCCCACTCAATGCCCATGCCAAAAACAATTCAAATAATTCTTTAGATGACAAAAATTCAGATTTTTGTGAAGCTCAAGGCCAACACACACACACAAGCCACATTCAACACCTTCAAACTTCATTCACCTTCTCCTAACTCTCCCATTCTCTCTCCCTCTCGGTTATGACCTTCCCTTGAGCATCCAAGGCTGAAAAATTGGTCTCCATACCACTCAAGTTTCGGCCATAGCAAGCCATAACAAGCAAAAACGCAAGAAAGTCTCACTCAAGCTCAAAAGCTCATCATTTTCGGCCATAGGTAAGTTTTGATGGTTTTCTTTCTTGTCTTTTGGTTTCACTCACATGCACACTTCCTACACAAGCTAACTAAGCTATAATTTAAGGGAAATCAAGATACCTCTCGGCCAAAGCAAGGAAAGAATACCTCTTGTGCGTTTTCAAGTGCAATCTTGCACTTTCATCAATCAATAGGCTAAGGTGATCGTTAAACTCTTTTAAAAGCTCTCAAAACTCACATGAATGCTCTCATATGGATATATTTACCTCTTTAATTATTGTATATGTGTGTATATGAGCCTATCTACTCATGCATGGCTTGATAATGGCTAGAAACTTGAAGATATGTAAACACGTTTTTGCTGGCAGATTACTGACTTTGTAGAACAAAGTGCTTTTGGATTAGTAAAAATTGAATAAAATGCATGAAAATTGGTAGGTCACTATTTTTGTCAGTTCTGAACATTTTTTGTACAAATAGGGCAAGGCCAATTTTGATTCTAAGACCTCCAAAATGGCCAAATATCAAAATGTGTCTAAATCTGGAAAACTTGGAAATATGAAGTAGGTTTCTCGCAACTTTCTGACCTTGTAGAACGAAATAGTTTTTGCCTAGTAAAATATGTCCAAAATTCAGGAAATTTGGTAGCCCACTATATTGGTCAGTTCTGAACATATTTGGAAGAAATAGGCTAAGGCTGATTTTGAGTTTAAAGGCCTCAAAAGTAACAAATATCGAAATGTGTACGAATTTGGACAGTTTTGTGTAGTCTCACGGTTTTGGCCATAACTCCTAAATCCGAGCTCAAAATGCAGCGAGGTTTGTTTCTAGATTTAAATCACTCATTAATCTTCAACTTGACATTTGGTTCACTGAATTTGGAGATTATTTTCTTGGCTAAATGAATGTGGAAAAACAGGCCATTGCAGTAGGGTTTTTGGCTTGGTAATATGTTTTGAATCATGTTAAAACTTTACTTGTGTTCTTGAATGCTTGGAATTGTGGCAATTAGAAATTGTGTGGGCTGTTTTGCATGGTTGAGGATGCTTAATTAATTGATGCATGGCTTGGGTTTAATTACATGACGAATTGTGGCTTAATTGCATGTGTAAGCACGAATCGAGGCCCTAATGCTTATGAAAAATTGCTAAGTGATGATCCTATGGTTAAGTGTGTTCAATTGTGTGACTAATAGGCTGCTCAGAATTGTCCTTATAGCTCTAAATATGATTCCCGATGATTGCTTGTTGATAAGTGAACTATTCTTGCACCCGATTTTGTGTAAGTGTCGTTGCATGCTTGTATGGTCTCAACACTTGATATATGAACCCGGAATGAGCTATATGACCTGAATTACCTGTGTTACTTGGCTTCCTGTTTAATTTTTATATACCCCTAAGTGTTCTACAAAGTGAAATTACATGCAAAACATGCTTCGTGTGTTTACTTGTCAATGTGTGATCTTATAATTGCTCGGAGGCAAACTACTTTGTTGACCTCCTAATGTGAATTGTTAAATGGTATATTTGTGCATTGCATACAAGGTTGCAACCTTTCATTTTGGCATGGTAGCATTCGCGTCACTCTGGGCTGCATCGGGCTTGCCGGTGTATTGACGTGACTACCATTGTCCTATTCCCTCTCTCGCTTGGGGGCTAGACTTCCTCGGAGAGTTGGGTCGTAGGTTTGGTGCACATCCGGAGTACACCTGTTGGAGTGATAAGTGGATGATTGAAGCCGGCCGCGACAACCGTTATCGAAAATGAATTGAGAACAAAAGCTCACTGTATCCTTTTACTATGTGATTAAGTACTCTCGCTTTGTTGCTAGAGGACCTCGGGGAGGAAAGACGGGTAAATGTGTTCCTTTACATTTATATTATGTTCTAACTTACTTGTGTTATATGTCATGCTTTCAAAAGAGTTTTTATAAGATTAACCGGAAAAGAGTTTTTAAACGATATCTCTCGTTCCCCCTCGCTAAGTTCATAAGGACTCACCCTCTTTTATCATCACAGGTGAAAAAGACCAGGAACAAATACCCGAGGAGAACGTGTCTGTTGATGACTCCTTGGAGTGATTGCATGCCTTGTGTGCCTTGCTTGCCTGTGGTTGTTTTGTGAACGTTATGTTTGCTTGAAGACTACTTATATTATTCTTGTTGTAAAAGACCCCCGTTGTAATTTGGGGTCTAATTTTTCCTTGTACTGATTATAACTAGATGAACACTCTATCTTGTGGTTTGCTATCACTATTTTGATTTAGTAACTATCATAGGCAACTCAATCACTAGGTGAAGAATCAAATGATGTAACTCTATCTAATTTCACCTAGGTGCTTAATAGTAAGCTAAAGATCAACAGGTACTTGCGCCATAGGAATTGACAAGTAAATGGGATATAGTCATCATGCTAGGCTTATTAATCAAACAAGACTTTCGAGATAGACTAGCAGGCATATCGATTGATGACCAAATAGGAGTCCTTAATAGAATTGGATTAATGGTTGGTATAATTGAGGCGTTTAGAAATTAGGTCAAACTAAAAGGTCCTAAATACAGCCGTTAAGTTGTCAGTTTTTTGAAAAATCTTTTGGAGTTCTAGGCCAACGTTAAGTGTTAAATCATAACAAAAGGCTAAGACTATGAAATAGTATAAATGAATTAGGTCATACCCTTGTCTAGCCTCCATAGGTTGGGTTGGGGCGTGACACCTTATTAGATTGGTATCAGAGCTTAGATTGCTTAAGTCGGGTTTAACTCTCGGACCGTGGGTAGAAGCCCTAAGCTAAGTATGATGTCATGTTTATGTGTGTTAATGTGTGCCAATGATAATTGTGCCCTCTTTGTTTATATGTACTTATGTGATTAACATGTCTTCATTGTTTGAAAGTTTTATGCCTACATAAAATTGTGTGTTGCATACTCTATGTTTTAATTTCTTATCTTATCATGTCCCGATATTTGTACCCAATAATATGTGCCTATAGATGGCTGGCCCTAGTACCTGTACTACCAATAGGGGCGATGAGCCTCAAGAAGCCAAAGATGCTGACCAAACTAATCCCTCCATGGCTATGTTTAACATGATGACAAGTGCTATGGATTGCGTGTCGCAAGTAATGGAACGTCAAGAGGCACGTGAAGCAGTAATTAATAACAACAACTACAGAGTTTGTGGTAACAACAACAGGAATGGTGGTAACAATGGCAGAAACAGGAGAATACGAGAATTCCTTGATTTTCACCCGTCCAAATTCTACGGGGAAGCTAATGAGGAAAAGGCAGAGGCTTTGCTATCTGAGATTGAAAGGATTTACAAGCCACTTGACTATACTGATGAAGAAAAGATTGAGTTTTCTGTGTTTTTGTTGCACAGGTATGCTGAGCATTGGTGGCACACTGTGGAGGCACTTTGGGAAACTGATCATACACCTCGCTTGTGGAGTAACTTCATTAAGGCTTTCAAGGAGAAATACATACCTGCAGTTTCGAGGCAGAGGCGGATTGAAGAGTTTATGACCTTGAGCCAGGGCAACATGACAGTGGCTCAGTACGAGGCTCGCTTTGACAGATTGTCCCGCTATGCACAATACATGGTCAGTACCCCTGAGGCAAAAATGTGGAAATTTATGAATGGGTTGAGGCTAGAAATTCAAGATCACTTGGCTTCACATGACTTTACTACTTACTCTACTCTCCTTGCTATTGCTTCCCTAGTAGAGAAGAGAAAACTTGATAGATCCGGTTCAAGTCAGCCGAACAAGAGACCTTACCAGCCTCAAGAACAACAGAGGAATTTCCAGACTCAGAGTCGCAGTCAGGGCCAGAACCAGAACAGACCAGTCAACAACCGTGGGCCGTCTAAAGCACCATCAGCCTCTTCCACCCGTGGATCCACAGGTAGTTCACCCGCTACTCAGTCTGTCACCTGTTCTTACTGTGACAAGAAGGGTCACACTGAGGCCTAGTGCTGGAAGAAGTCAGGACGATGCGTGCGGTGTGGCAGTGATCAGCATCAGATTAAGGATTTCCCTAAACGGCAAGGAGGACCAAATTAGAGAAAACTCGCTGGTAGAGGCAAGACTCCAGTTCCTAGAGTTCTGACCCGAGCTTATGCTATTAAGTGCGAGGAGCTTCCTGAGGAGACTGCTGTTGTTGAAGGTACATTCTTGATACTAAATCAACCTGTTAGGGTGCTAATTGATCCAAGTGCTACACATTCATTTATTACTCCCTTATGTGTGCAACTTGTGAAATTACGAGTTGAATATTTGCCTTACGAAGTAGAAGTCGGTACTCTGATGGGTTCTAAACTTGTTACTAGCTCAGCTTGTAAAGCATGTAAAATTCAAATTAAGGATAGGGAAGTCTCAGCCAATCTTATAGTGTTACCCTTTCAAGACTATGAAGTTATCTTATGGATGGACTGGTTGGCAAAGCATCATGCCCAACTAGATGGCCGGACGAAGATCGTAACATTCCAGGTACCGAGTCAACCAATATTGAAGAATATGGGTTGAAGGGACTTCATCGGGAGTTCCATCATTTCATCCACGAAAGTAGTAAAGTTCTTGAGAAAAGGGTGTAGCAGATACTTAGCTTACCTCATCAATAAGCCTTCGGACAAAGCTAAGTTGGAGGAGATATCGGTGATTAAAGAATATGCCGATGTGTTTCTAGAGGAATTGCCTGGTTTATCTCCGGATCGGGAGATCGAATTTGTAATAGAATTACTGCCTAGTACCCAGCCGATATCTAGAGCTCCTTGTCGTATGGCACTAGCCGAACTACAAGAATTGAAGGATCAATTGCAGGGATTGTTGAAGAAGGGGTTTGTTCAACCAAGTTCTTCTCCGTGGGGTGCACCAGTCCTATTTGTAAAGAAGAAAGACGGAATGTTGAGGTTATGCATCGATTACCGATGATTGAACCAAGTGACCGTCAAGAATAAATACCTACTTCCAATGATCGATGAGTTGTTTGACCAACTTCAAGGAGCTAAAGTGTATTTGAAACTCGATTTTAGGCAAGGGTATTATCAGCGGCAGATTAAAAAGGAGGATCTTCCTAAATCGGCTTTCAGGACGAGATATGGGCACTATGAGTTTGTGGTAATGCCATTTGGACTAACTAATGCCCCTGCAGCTTTTATGGACCTAATGCACAGGGTGTTTCAACCCTACTTGGACCAATTTGTGGTGATTTTTATTGATGATATTTTGGTATACTCAAAATCCGAGGCTGAGCATGAACAACATCTGCGATTGGTATTGTAGAAGCTTCGGGAGCATCAATTGTATGCAAAGTTTAGCAAATGTGAATTTTGGATGCAGCAGATTGCATTCTTGGGGCACATCATATCCCAAGAAGGGATAGCAATGGACCTAGCAAAGATAGAAGCGGTGATGTCTTGGAGGAAGCTGGAAAATATCACGGAGGTTCAGAGTTTTCTTGGTTTAGCCGGCTATTATCGGAGTTCGTGAAGGATTTCTCAAAGATTGCAGGACTGCTTACAAAGCTCACTCAGAAAAAAAACAAAGTTCGTGTGGGATGACAAGTGTGAGAACAGCTTTCAGGAGTTGAAGACAAGATTGACTACTGCGCTTGTTCTTGCATTACCTGAAAGAAGTCAAGGCTTTGTCATCTATAGCGATGCTTCTAAGGAAGGTTTGGGTTATGTGTTGATGCAGAATGGTAGGGCGATTACATATGCCTCTAGGAAGCCAAAGCCGTATGAATTGAATTACTCGACGCATGATTTGGAGCTAGCAGCTATTGTGTTTGCACTAAAGAAATGGAGGCACTATCTGCGAGGTAACAAGTTTGAGGTATTTACGGATCACAAGAGCTTGAAGTACTTGTTCTCACAAAAAGAGTTGAACATGAGGCAAAGACGGTGGATGGAGCTCTTGGATGATTATAATTGCACAATCAATTATGTGCCCGGTAAAGCAAATGTGGTAGCAGATGCCTTAAGCCGGAAGGCGAGCATGGCAAAATTGGAGGTTAAGGTGTGGGAGATGTTAGAAGAAGCATTTATGTGGAAATCACAATTGACTCAAAAAGGAATACTATTTTCCACTACACAAGTTCAGTCGACCTTGTTGTCTGAGATACGAGAGGCTCAACAGAAGGATCAATAGTTTCAGAAGATTAAGGAAAGCAACACAGACTTCAAGTTTCATTATGATGGTATTTGGAGGTCCAGGAGTCGAATTTGTGTCCCTAATAACCCAGAGTTGAAAAAGAAGATTCTTGAAGAAGCCCATAACTCAAGATACACTAAACACCCCGGTGGAACAAAGATGTACCGGGACTTGAAGCAACACTATTGGTGGAATAACATGAAGAGAGAGATTACAGAGTTTGTGGTACGGTGTTTAACTTGTCAGAGGGTCAAGGCAAAACATCAACGACCGGCAGGTTTACTTCAACCGTTGGAAATTTCCCAATGGAAATGGGAACATATAACTATGGATTTTGTCATGGACCTGCCTAGGTCACAAAAGGGTCATGATGCCGTTTGGGTCATTGTGGATATATTGACTAAGTCAACACACTTTTTACCGATAAACAAGGAGGATAGTCCTGAGAAACTAGGAGATATGTTTGTAGCAGACATTGTAAGGCTACATGCGATGCCTGTAAGTATTGTGTCGGATAGGGATTGTCACTCCCCAACCTAACCTCAGGAGGCTAGACTAGGGTATGACCTAATTCATTATCGTTATTTTACGTCCTTAACTGTTTTCACTATGATTAATGCTTAACGTTAGCCTAGAACTGAAAAAGATTTTTTGAAAAACCGGCAGCATAACGGCTGTATTTAGGATCTTTTGTTTTGACCTAATTTTTAAACGCCTCAATTATACCAATCATTAATCCAATTCCATTAAGGACTTCTATTTGGTCATCAACTGAGATGCCTGCTAGTTTATCTCGAAAGTCCTATTTGATTAATAAGTCTAGCACAATGACTATATCCCGTTTACTTGTTGGTTCCTATGGCGCAAGTACCTGTTGATCTTTAGCTTACTATTGAGCACCTAGGTAAAATTAGATAGAGTTACATCATTTGATTCTTCACCTAGTGATTGAGTTGCCTATGATAGTTACTAAATCAAAATAGTGATAGCAACCCACAAGATAGAGTGTTCATCTAGTCATAATCAGTACAAGCCAAAATTAGACCGAAAATTACAACGGGGGTCATTTATAACAACAATAACAACATAAGAAATAGTCTTCAAAACAAACATATCGTTCACAAAATAGCCACAGTCAAGCAAGACACATAAGGCATGCAATCATTCCAAGGAGTCATCAACAGGCACGTTCTCCTCGGGTACTTGTTCTTGATCTTCTTCACCTGTGATGATAAAAAAAAGTGAGTCCTTATGAACTCAGCGAGGGGGAATGAGAGATAATGTTTTGAAACTCTTTTCCAGTTAGTCTCATGAAAATCCCTTTTCGAAAATATGTCACATATTACAAATAATAAAGTACGCAAAGTATAAGAATCAAATTGAACAACATATACAATTATCAATCATTTCAAGGATACGGTGAGCTTTTGCTCTCAAGTTCAATCGGTGAGCATTTGCTCTCAATATTATTTTCGATAACAATTGTTGCGGCCGGCTTCAATCATCCACTTATCGCTCCCAATTGGGTGTACTCTGGATGTACCCCGAAATCCTACGACTCAACTCTCCGAGAGTGGAATACCAAGCGAGAGGGAGAATTGGACCATGGTAGTCACGGGAGCACCGGCAAGCCCTATGCTGCCCGGCGTTCATGCAACTCTACCATGCCATAATGAAAGGTTGCAACCTTGTATACAATGTACATTTATACCATTTAACAATTCACATTAGGAGGACAACAAAGTAGGTTGCCTCCGAGCAATTTCAAGATCACATATTGCCAAGTAAACGAACGAGGCATGCTTGACATGAAATTTCACTTTGTAGAATACAGAGTTATATGAACATTAAATGGGCAGCCATGTAACACATATAAATCAAGTCATATAACTTATTTCGGGGTTCATGTATCAAGTATTAAGATTATACAAGCATGCAACGATGCTTACACGAGACCGGGTGCAAGAATAGCTCACTTATCAACATGTAATCATCAGGGATCATATTTAGAGCTATAAGGGCAATTATGGGCAGCCTATTAACCACAAAATTAAACACATTTAACTATAGGATCATCTCTTATCAAATAGTCATAAGCGCTAGGGCCTCAATTCCGTGTTTACACATGCGATTAAGCAAACCATTCGTCAATTAATGATCCCAAGTCATGCATCAACCAAATTAAGCAACCCCAACCAACCACAACAGCCCACACAACATCTAAGTGCCACCATTCCAAGCATTCAATACCTCAAGCAAGGTCTGAACATGATTCAAAGCATATCACTAAGCAAAAACCTCACTGCAATGGTCTATTTTCCCACATTCAATTAGCCAAACAATTAGTCTCCAATTACAGTGAACCAAGTTTCAAATTGAAGCTTAATAAGTGATTTAAATCTAGGAACAAACCTCGCTACATTTGGAGTTCGGACTTAGGAGTTATGGCCAAAACCGTAAGACTACACAAAACTGTCAAGTTTTAGACACATTACGATTTTTGCCATATTTAAGGGTCTTGGATTCCGAATTCGCCTTATCCTATTTCTGACATATATGTTACGAACTGAAAACTATAGTAACCTACCAATTTTCATGCATTTTTATCAACGTTTACTTGGTCAAAAACACTTCGTTCTGCAAAGTCAGTAATCTGCCAAAAAAAGGAGTTTGCATATCTCTAAGTTTCTAGCCAAAATCAAGCCATGCATGAGAAGATAGGCTTATATACACACATATACAATAACTACAGAGGTAAATATAGCCATATGAGTGTATGCATGTGAGTTTTGAAAGCTTTTAAAAGAGTTTAACCCTCACCTTATTGAAGCCAAGAAAGATAGTACACAAACGCTTGCGAAAATGGCTCGGTGTGCCCTAAGTGCTTGGTTCTTGCTTTGACCGTGCCTTTCCTTGCTTCTACCTTAACCCTTGGCTTTGTTAATGACTATGGAAGACATGTATGGGCTTATATCGAAGATAAATAGAAAGGAACATAAAAGGAAACAAGGAAACCTTACCTAAGCCATGGATAGCCCTAGATGAGCTTTTGTCGTGTAGTAGCTTGCTTGCTCGGGTCTTGGAGGCCTTCTAACTTGGCTAAATGGTTTAGGCAGCCTCTTAAGTGCAAGAGGCAGTGAGAAATCGTGGAGAGAGAGAGATTTTGAGAGCTAAGACTAAAGAGAGAGAAGACAACAAAAGAGAATGAAACTAGTTATTTTTTGTTGTCTAGTTTTGATTGTATGGCCTTGGCTGAATTAGCCTTGTTTGTAACGGTTCTTGGGACTTCAAATCTGAAAATATGCTTCTTGGGAGTGTGTGAGGTGTAGGGGAATAATCATGGGGTAGTTTAGGGCTTAGGAAAAAGGGTCATTGGGATTAGAGTGTGTGTAAGAGCTTGTGTAGGGGTTTGACTAGGTTTAGTCGTGTGGTGCTAGTTGTTTTGGGCAGAATTCTGCCTTGTCTTCGATATACTATAATCTAAGGGTGCTTAGGTGGATTAGGAGTGCAAGAGGAGTGCTTGGTAGTTAGCAAAAATGTGGTCTAGGGTTTAGGAATGCGTTATTATATAAAATGAATGGTTATATACATGTATGGTCTTGTTTGAATTTGAATTGTGTATGTAGTGTCTAAAAAACGTGTAGTATGCTACAAATCTGAATTGGTTGCATTAAAATAATGTTTAAGCATGTGAGGAGAGAGAGAGAAACGCATAGGTTTAGGTTAAATTGTCTAGAATAAGGCAAAAGTTGTGACATGTGTAAGAGAATGTTTGAACATTAAAATATTGAGTTGAATTTGACTTAGGATTAAAATAAGAGCTAGTGGAAGGAAATAGAATGATTTAGGATTAGTTTATTGCTTAGTGCTTCGTGTAGGAATCTTCCTAGATTAATGTGGTGGCACGGATTCCTAGGTTTTAGGGCACGAATTACGAGAAAGACACGAACTACGAGGTAAGACACGTATTTCAAGACTAAGGCACGTACTTCAAGACTAAGGCTCGCATACCTACGTAAATGCATGCAATCCAAGGTGAATGCCCGTAAACCAATGCAAGGCACGTAATTCAATGCAATGCATGTAATTTCAAGGTAAGATCCTTAAACCTTGGTTAAGGCATGCAATTCAAGGTTAGGGCACATGAATTGAGGTAACGCACATACATCGAGGTTAGGACACGTATATCTTGGTATCTCACATCAGTTGAGGATTCGGGCACACTATTCTAGGTCAAGGCACGTATGACAAGGCGCACACGAAAACCAAGACAGGGCACGTAATCCAAGGCCAGTCATATAATTTTAGGTCTAAGGCACGTAAATCGAGGTAACACACGTTATTCGAGGTTGGGCCTCACATCCTCCCCTCCTTAAAAGAATTTCATCCCGAAATTCATTCTTACTTGTTGAGGTCATTTAGACGTATTCTGACCTTTGTTATTTTTCCCACTCCGATTCGTCCCGTATTTTGTGGTCTCTACCACAACCAATTCATTTCCTATGTTTCTCCAATCATTTAATTCGGTGTGACCCGTGTTCATACCTAAAAGGAATATCACAATAATTCCATGATCCTATGGTGACATACACTAATTTCAAGATGATAGGTCTATATCCGATTTACATATCCTATCTACTAGCTTCAAAATTGTTAGCACGTAGGACATACACATGTTATGCATCATTTCCACGATACGACTTTATTTTCAGGTTGAACTCACCAAACAAACTAGTTCATCTCAAGTCGTCATCTATCAATAATATCATAGTCATTATCTCGTGGGTACATTAGATTAACAAATCTTCTAATGACTAGTCTCCCAGTTACAAGCTCCTATTCACTAATGTCCTTTTCCAGTTTCGTTAACCTTCACGCTCATAATCAAGGAGAAAAACCGTTGAGATTCGTTAAACTCAAACTCTAAGGTTTATTAAGTACCACCAACAAATTGTCATCGAAATTGCATGTAGTGCTTGTTGTTTTGGGCAGAATTATGCCTTGTCTTCAATATACTATAATCTAAGGGTGCTTAGGTGGATTAAGAGTGCAAAAGGAGTGCTTCGGAGTTAGTAAAAAGGTGGTCTAGGGTTTAGGAATGCTTTAGTATATAAAATGAATGTTTATATGTATGTATGGTCTTGTTTGAATTTGAATTGTGTATGTAGTGCCTAAAAAATGTGTAGTATGCTACAAATCTAAATTGGTTGCATTAAAATAGTGTTTAGGCATGTGAGGAGAGAGAGAGAAGTGCATAGGTTTAGGTTAAAGTGTCTAGAATAAGGCAAAAGTTGTGACATGTGTAAGAGAATGTTTGAACATTAAAATATTGAATTGAATTTGACTTAGGATTAAAATAAGAGCTAGTGGAAGGAAATAGAATGATTTAGGATTAGTTTATTGCTTAGTGCTTCATGTAGGAATCTTCCTAGATTAATGTGGTGGCATGGATTCCTATGTTCTAGGACACGAATTATGAGAAAGTCACAAGCTACGAGGTAAGACACGTATTTCAAGACTAAGGCACGTACTTCAAGACTAAGGCATATACTTCAAGACTAAGGCTCGCATACCTACGTAAATGCATGCAATCCTAGGTGAATGCACGTAAACCAATGTAAGGCATGTAATTCAATGCAATGCACATAATTTCAAGGTACTTCATTTAAAACCTAGGTTATGGTACACAATTCAAGGTTAGGGCACATGAATCGAGGTAATACATGTACATCGAGATTAGGGCACATATATCTAGGTATCTCACGTTAGTCGAGGATTATGGAACATTATTCTAGGTCAAGGCACGTATGACGAGGCACGCACAAAATCAAGACAAGGCACGTAATTCAAGGCCAGTCATATAATTCTAGGTCTAAGGCACGCAAATCGAGATAACACACGTTATTCGGGGTCGGGCCTCACAGGGATCCTCATTTTACCTCCCGATTTCGGAGGAGATTACAAGAAGCTTTGGGGATGAAGTTGAGTTTCAGTACAACTTATCACCCTCAGATAGATGGTCAATCTGAGAGAACTATTCTGATTTTGGAGGATATGCTGAGGGTGTGTGTTCTAGACTTCGGAAAAGGTTGGGAGAAGTATCTGCCTCTAGCGAAGTTCGCTTATAATAACAGTTATCAAGCCACTATTGGGATGACCCAATTTGAGGCATTGTATGGACGTAAGTGTCGATCCCCAATATATTGGGATGCAGTAGGTAAGACGAAGACTTTTGACCCGACCCTTCTACCAGAACTTATGAAGACTGTTGAAAATGTCCACCTCATCCGGAAATGGATGCTTACCGCCCAAAGCAGGAAGAAAAGTTATGCAGACCGACGGAGACGGAATTTGGAATTTGAGGTTGGCGACAAGGTGTTCTTGAAGTTATCACCTCCGAGGGGATTGATTAAACATGGTAAGGGAAGAAAGTTGATCCCGAGGTTTGTAGGACCATTTGAGATAGTTGAAAAGGTTGGTAAATTAGCGTATCGCCTGAAACTACCCCAAAACCTCTCCAATATTCATGATGTCTTCCATGTCTTAATGTTACGGAGGTATCACCCTGATCCATCGTACATCTTGGAGCCAGAGCCGTTGCAGCTTTGGAAATACTTATCTTATGAAGAAAAGCCTATTCGGATCCTAGACCAGCAAAATCGGGAGTTACGCAACAAGTCGATACCGATGGTAAAAGTATTGTAGGATCACCATGGAGATGAAGAAGCAACGTGGGAAAGGCGAGACCAGATGGAGCAAGAGTATCCGATATTATTCCAAAGGTAATATTGAATTTCAGGACGAAATTCTTTTAAGGAGGGGAGGATATGAGGCCTAACCTCGAATTGCGTGCATTACCTCGTTTTATGTGCCCTAACCTTGAATTGCGTGCCTTAACCTAGGTTTAAGAGTCGTGTCTTGATTTACGTGCATTCATTTAGGGTTGCGTGCATTTACTTGAAATAAATGCATTTGTCTCGTAGTTCGTGCATTACCTCGTAGTGCGTGCCCTAGACCTAGGAAAGCGTGCCTACATGCTAATCAATAAAGTATCCTACACAAAGCACTAGACTAAAATAATCCTACAAACTCCACTAACTATTATTTTAATCCTAAGTCAATTCACTAAAAGATAAAAACACTAAACACTAAACATTCTTTATTCCTTATTTGTTTTGCAAAATCCATGCACCTCAAACTCTACACTTAGCATAATCTATAATATATTAACTTGAATCTGAAATTTCAGATTTTCCCTTGCATTACACGGCCAAGACAAGGCCAATTGATCAACTTTGCACAATTAAATTAAAGCCTAGACATTCTATGACACATGCACAAAGCACAATGCATTAAAATAAACCCAAACACCTTACCCAAGCTTCAACACCTCGGCCCACTCAATGCCCATGCCAAACCAATTCAAATTATGCTTTAGATGACAGAAATTCAGATTTTTGTGAAGCTCAAGGCCGACACACAAACACAAGCCACATTCAACACCTTCAAACTTCATTCACCTTCTCCTAACTCTCCCATTCTCTCTCCATCGCGGCTATGACCTTCCCTTGAGCATCCAAGGCTGAAAAATTGGTCTCCATACCACTCAAGTTTCAGCCATAGCAAGCCATAACAAGCAAACACGCAAGAAAGTCTCACTCAAGCTTAAAAGCTCATCATTTTGCGGCCATAGGTAAGTTTTGATGGTTTTCTTTCTTGTCTTTTGGTTTCACTCACATGCACACTTCCTACACAAGCTAACTAAGCTAGGATTTAAGGGAAATCAAGATACCTCTCGGCCAAAGCAAGGAAAGAATACCTCTTGTGCGTTTTCAAGTGCAATCTTGCATTTTCATCCATCAATAGGCTAAGGTGAGGGTTAAACTCTTTTAAAAGCTGTCAAAACTCACATGCATGCTCTCATATGGCTATATTTACCTCTGTAATTATTGTATATGTATGTATATGAGCCTATCTACTCATGCATGGCTTGATAATGGCTAGAAACTTGAAGATATGTAAACATGTTTTTGCTGGTAGATTACTGACTCTGTAGAACGAAGTGCTTTTGGCTTAGTAAAAATTGATAAAAATGCATGAAAATTGGTAAGTCACTAGTTTTGTCCGTTCTGAACATTTTTTTGTTGAAATAGGCCAAGGCCAATTTTGAATCTAAGACCTCCAAAATGGCCAAATATCAAAAGGTGTCTAAATCTGGAAAACTTGGAAATATGAAGTAGGTTTCTGGCAGCTTTCTGACCTTGTGGAATGAAATAGTTTTTGTAGACCACTATATTGGTCAGTTCTAAACATATTTGGCAGAAATAGGCTAAGGCTGATTT
This sequence comes from Ehretia macrophylla, assembly GCA_037974665.1. Taxonomy (NCBI): domain Eukaryota; kingdom Viridiplantae; phylum Streptophyta; class Magnoliopsida; order Boraginales; family Ehretiaceae; genus Ehretia; species Ehretia macrophylla. The sequence continues at coordinate 43,636,600 of CM075767.1, forward strand.
TGAGTTTAATGGCCTCAAAAGTAGCAAATATCGAAACGTGTACGAATCTGGAAAGTTTTGTGTAGTCTCACGGTTTTGGCCATAACTCCTAAATCCGAGCTCCAAATGCAGCGAGGTTTGTTTCTAGATTTAAATCACTCATTAATCTTAAACTTGAAATTTGGTTCACTGAATTTTGAGATTATTTTCTTGGATAAATGAATGTGGAAATCCAGACCATTGCAGTAGGGTTTTTGGCTTGGTAATATGTTTTGAATCATGTTAAAACTTTACTTGTGTTCTTGAATGCTTGGAATTGTGGAAATTAGAAGTTGTGTGAGCTATTTTGGATGGTTGAGGATGCTTAACTAATTTATGCATGGCTTGGGTTTAATTACATGACGAATTGTGGCTTAATCGCATGTGTAAGCACGAATCGAGGCCCTAATGCTTATGAAAACTTGCTAAGTGATGATCCTATGGTTAAGTGTGTTCAATTGTGTGATTAATAGGCTGCCCGGAATTGTCCTTATAGCTCTAAACATGATTCCCGATGATGGCATGTTGATAAGTGAACTATTCTTGCACCCGGTTTTGTGTAAGTGTCGTTGCATGCTTGTATGGTCTCAACACTTGATATATGAACCCTGAATGATCTATATGACTTGAATTACATGTGTTACTTGGCTTCCCGTTTAATGTTTATATACCCCTAAGTGTTCTACAAAGTGAAAATACATGTCAAAGCATGCTTCGTGCGTTTACTTGTCAATGTGTGATCTTATAATTGCTCGGAGGCAACCTACTTTGTTGATCTCCTAATGTGAATTGTTAAATGGTATATTTGTGCATTGCATACAAGGTTGCAACCTTTCATTTTGGCATGGTAGCATTCGCGTCACTCTGGGCGGCATCGGGCTTGCTGGTGTATTGACGTGACTGCCATGGTCCTATTCCCTCTCTCGCTTGAGGGCTAGACTTCCTCGGAGAGTTGGGTCATAGGTTTGGTGTACATCCGGAGTACACCCGTTGGACTGATAAGTGGATGATTGAAGCCGGCAGCAAAAACCGTTATCGAAAATGAATTCAGAGCAAAAGCTCACCGTATCCTTTTACTATGTGATTAAGTACTCTCGCTTGGTTCCTAGAGGACCTCGGGGAGGAAAGGCGGGTAAATGTGTTCCTTTGCATTTATGTTATGTTATAACTTACTTGTGTTATATGTCATACTTTCAAAAGAGTTTTCATAAGATTAACTAGAAAAGAGTTTTTAAACGATATGTCTTGTTCCCCTTCGCTGAGTTCATAAGGAGTCACCCTCTTTTATCATCACAGGTGAAGAAGACCAGGAACAGGTACCTGAGGAGAACGTGTTTGTTGATGACTCCTTGGAGTGATTGCATGCCTTATGTGCATTGCTTGCCTGTGGTTGTTTTGTGAACGTTATGTTTGCTTGAACACTACTTATATTGTTCTTGTTGTAAAAGACCCCCCTTGTAATTTAGGGTCTAATTTTTGCTTGTTATGATTATAACTAGATGAACACTCTATCTTTTGGTTTGCTATCACTATTTTGATTTAGTAACTATCATAGGAAGCTCAATTACTAGGTGAAGAATCAAATGATATAACTCTATCTAATTTCACCTAGATGCTCAATAGTAAGCTAAAGATCAACATGTACTTGCACCATAGGAATTGACAAGTAAACTGGATATAGTCATCGTGCTAGGCTTATTAGTCAAACAAGACTTTCAAGATAGAATAGCAGGCATATCGATTGATGACCAAATAGGAGTCCTTAATGGAATTGGATTAATGGTTGGTATAATTGAGGCGTTTAGAAATTAGGTCAAACTAAAAGGTCCTAAATACAGCCGTTATGCTGTCGGTTTTTCAAAAAATCTTTAGGAGTTGTAGGCCAACGTTAAGTGTTAAATCATAACAAAAGGCTAAGACTATGAAATAGTATAAATGAATTAGGTCATACCCTAGTCTAGCCTCCATAGGTTGGGTTGAGGCGTGACACGAGCTACTCCCGTGGTGAGAGCGGGTCGCCGCGTACCGATCGGGGGACGGACTAGGAACGGCTCCTTCAGGACCCTTCCCCGGGCGTCGAACAACCAACTCAGAACTGGTACGGACAAGGGGAATCCAACTGTTTAATTAAAACAAAGCATTGCGATGGTCCCTGCGGATGCTCACGCAATGTGATTTCTGCCCAGTGATTTGAATGTCAAAGTGAAGAAATTCAACCAAGCGCGGGTAAACGGCGGGAGTAACTATGACTCTCTTAAGGTAGCCAAATGCCTCATCATCTAATTAGTTACGCGCATGAATGGATTAATGAGATTCCCACTGTCCTTGTCTACTATCCTGTGAAACCACTACCAAGGGAACGGGCTTGGCAGAATCAGTGGGGAAAGAAGACCCTGTTGAGCTTAACTCTAGTCCGACTTTGTGAAATGACTTGAGAGGTGTAGGATAAGTAGGAGCCGAAAGGTGAAAGTGAAATACCACTACTTTTAACGTTATTTTACTTATTCCGTGAATTGGAGGCGGGGCACTGCCCCTCTTTTTGGACCCAAGGCTCGCTCTGCGGGCCGATCCGGGTGGAATACATTGTCAGGTAGGGAGTTTGGCTGGGGCGGCATATCTATTAAAAGATAACGCAGGTGTCCTAAGATGAGCCAGTGGCGCGAACTCCAATTGATGCAAGGTTTGTTTCTGATTTTAGCTAACTTGTTAAGCTTTAATTTGACATCTTATTCACTGGATTTGGAGTTTGTTTGATTATCCTATTGATTGTGAGAATACAGCCTATTGCAGTAAAGGTTTGACTTATCTATATGCTTGGAAAATTGTTGTAACCTCTCTTGTGGTACTAATTGCTTGGAATTGTGGTGTTGGGGTGTTGTGTGGACTGTTTTGAGTACTTGAGGATGTTTGAATCGAATGATGCATGACTTGAGAATGATTTTGAGTTGACTTAGGGTTTTAATCACACGGTTAAGCATGAAACGGAAACCCTAATGACTAGGTAGTCTTGCTAAGTGTTGATCATTTGGAAATTGTGTGGAAATTTTATGCTTAGTGGGCTGCCCGTAAATGTCTTATAACTTCAAATGTGATTTTGACCATTGCATGTTGACAAATAAGCTTGTCTTGCTCCCGAACCCATGATTGATGTCATTGCATGTTGAATAATCTTATCACTTGATCACGTGGGCTTCGTAATGAGTTATATGGCCTATTTTACATGTGTTACATGGCTGCTTATTTAATTTTCATATAACTCTATATGCCTTTCAAGGGAAATTTCCTGTCTTATCGTGCCCTGTTTGTTTACCTGTCAATGTGCAATCTTATGACTGTCCGGAGGCAACCTACTTTGTTGTCCTCCTACTGTGATATATTACCTATTTTATCGTGCCCTGCTTGTTTACTTGGTCAATGTGCAATCTTATGACTGTCCGGAGGCAACCTACTTTGTTGTCCTCCTACTGTGATATATTACCTGTCATAAATGTGCATTGCATACAAGGTTGCAACCTTTCCTGTTGGCATGGTAGCGATCATGCACACCGGGCGGCATCGGGCTTGCCGGTGCACCTGTGACTACCATGGTCCCATTCCCTCTCTCGCTTGGGGGCTAGACTTCCTCGGAGAGTTGGGTCATAGGATTTTGGGGTACATCCGGAGTACACCCACCTGGCGTGTTTTGGGGGATGATTTGAAGTCAGCCTCAACTTCTGATTCTAAAACTGATCTGAGAGCAAAAGCTCACTGTATCCTTTTTACTATCTGTATAAGTACTCTCGCTTGGTTCCTAGAGAACCTCGGGGAGGAAAGATTGGTATTTCTGTTCCTGTATTTGTATTATTGTTATATTCATGCTTGCAAAAGGATTTTCATAAGTTGAACTGGAAAATGAGTTTCAAAACTTATTTCTCGTTCCTCCTCGCTGAGTCCATAAGGACTCACCCTCTTTTATCATCTCAGGTAAAGAAGATCAAGAACAGGTACCCGAGGACGATGTGCCTAATGATGATTCCTTGGAGTGATTGCCTGTCTTGTGTGCTTTGCGTGATTTTGGCTATTTGTGAACTATGCCACTTGAAGACTATTTCTTTTATGTTGCTCATTGTTTATTGATGTAAATGTCCCCGTTGTAATTTGGGTCTAATTATGGGATTGTACTATCTATAACTGGACGAACTTTTATTTGGTTGTTTGCTTTCGTTTTCTTAATTAGTAGTTATCTGTAGGCATTCAAACCACTAGATGAACAATCAACTAAGTTAATTCTATCTAATTTCACTTAGGTGCTCATTTGCAAACTAAAGGATAATAGGTACTTGCATGATAGGAAATTGACAAATAAACGGGACATAGTTATCATGTTAGGCTTATTAACCAAACGAGACTTTCAAGATAAACTAGTTGGCCAATCGATTGGTAACAAATAGGAGTCCTTAATGGAATTGGATTAATGATTGCAATAATTGAGGCGTTTAGAGAATTAGGTCAAACCAAAGAGCCCAATTACAACCGTTATGCTACCGGTTTACCGAAAAATTTTGGAGTTTAGGCCAAGACGTTAAGTGTTAAATCTTCATGAACGGTTAAGTACGAGACGTGACTTAAATGTTTAGATCATACCCCAGTCTAACCTTTATAGGCCGGGTTGCGGTGTGGCAATTTGGAATTAGCGGCTATTGTGTTTGTACTCAAGAAATGGAGGCATTATCTGTGGGGTAACAAGTTTGAGGTATTTACCGACCACAAGAGCTTGAAATACTTGTTCTCTCAAAAAGAGTTGAATATGAGGCAAAGGCGGTGAATGGAGCTTTTGGATGATTATAACTGCACAATCAATTATGTGCCCAGTAAAGCAAATGTAGTTGTAGATGCTTTAAGTAGGAAAGCGAGCGTGGCAAAACTGGAAATCAAAGTGCAGGAGTTGTTGGAGGAAGCATTTTTGTGGAAACCACAATTGACTCGGAAAGGGTTACTTTTTGCCACTACGCAAGTCCAATCGACCTTGTTGTCTGAGTTACGAGAGGCTCAACAGAAGGACCAACAATTTCAGAAGATTAAAGAAAGCAACACATATTTCAAGTTTCATGATGATGGTGTTTGGAGGTTTAGGAATCGGATTTGTGTTCCTAATGAACCAAAGTTGAAAAAGAAGATTCTTGAAGAAGCCCATAATTCAAGATACATTATTCACCCCGGCAGAACAAAGATGTACTGGGATTTGAAGCAACACTATTGGTGGAATAACATGAAGAGAGAGATTGCGGAGTTCGTGGCACGGTGTTTGACTTGCCAGAGAGTCAAAGTAGAACATCAACGACCAACAGGTTTACTTCAGCCGTTGGAGATTCCTCAATGAAAATGGGAACATATAACTATGGACTTTGTTATGGACCTGCCCCGATCACAAATGGGTCATGACGCCGTTTGGGTCATAGTGGATAGATTGACTAAGTCAGCACACTTTTTACTGATGAACAAGGAGGATAGTCCTGAGAGATTGGGAGATATGTATGTGACGGAGATTGTAAGATTGCACGGGATGCCTGTGAGTATTGTATTGGATAGGGATCCTCGTTTTACTTCCCGATTTTGGAAGAGATTGCAAGAAGCTTTGGGAACGAAGTTGAGTTTCAGCACGGCTTTTCACCCTCAGACTGATGGACAATCAGAGAGAACTATTCAGATTCTGGAGGATATGCTGAGGGCGTGTGTTTTAGACTTCGGGAAATGTTGGGAGAAATATCTGTCTCTAGTGGAGTTCTTTTATAATAACAGCTATCAAGCCACTATCGGAATGGCCACTATCGAGGCGTTGTATGGACGTAAGTGTCGATCCCCAATTAACTAGGATGAAGTAGGTGAAACGAAGACTTTTGACCCGACCCTTCTACCTGAACTTATGAAGACTGTTGATAATATCCACCTCATCCGGAAATGGATGTTTACCGCCCAAAGCAGGAAAAAGAGTTATGCAGACCGACGGAGACAGAATCTAGAGTTTGAGGTCGACGACAAGGTGTTCCTGAAGATATCACCTCGGAGGGGACTGATTAAACACGGCAAGGGTGGAAAGTTGAGCCCGAGGTTTGTAGGACCATTTGAGATAATTGAGAAGGTTGGCAAATTGGCGTATCGCCTGGCACTACCCCAAAACCTCTCCAATATTCACGACGTCTTTCATGTTTCAATGCTGCGGAAGTATCATCCTGATCCATCACATATCTTGGAGCCAGACCTGTTGCAACTTCGGGAGAACTTGTCTTATAAGGAGAAGCCCATTCGGATCCTAGACCAGCAAGATCGGGAGTTGCGCAACAAAACTATACCGATGGTGAAAGTGCTGTGGGATCATCATGGAGTTGAAGAAGCAACGTGGGAAAGGCGAGACCAGATGGAGCAACAATATCCAGCTTTATTTCAAAGGTAATATTGAATTTCGGGATGAAATTCTTTTAAGGAGGGGAGGATGTGAGGCCCGATCTCGATTTGCGTGCGATACCTTGTTTCGTGTGCCCTAATCTAGATTTGTGCGCCTTGACCTAGGTTTAAGAATTGTGTTTCGTTTTGTGTGCCTTGCATTGAATTACGTGCATTCATTTAGGGTTGCTGCATTTACTTGGAAAATGTGCATTTGTCTAGTAGTTTATGCCCTACCTCGTAGTGCATGCCCCAGACCTAGGAAAGCGTGCCCTCACGCTAATCAAGAAAGCATCTCACACGAAGCACTAGGTTATTAATTAATCCTACAAATTCCACTAACTATTATTAAATTACTAATTCAACCCACTAGAAGAAAAAATCTCACAAAAAGCTAGACATTCCTTAGACTTTATTCCTTATTCTTTTGCACTTTCAACACACAATTAAATAATGTTCAAAAGATGACAAATAAATCAGATTTTTAGATGCCTTGGCCGACCACCATATGGGCTTTTGTGCTTGCTTGCTTAATTCAATTTAAATCCTAGACAATCTATGACAAATCTATGACACATTGCATAAAAACTTTAGCTCAAAAACTCTACCCAAAGCCTTCAAATCTCGACCAAATGCTCCTTGCCCATGCTAGGAATTTCAAAATGCTTCTTGAAGACATAAAAACCTGAATTGCAATGCCCAAGGCCGAACACATGCATCAACATTTGCAAAAGCTATCATTTTCTTTCATTTCTCTCATTCTCCTCACATTTCTCTCTCTCCCTCTCATTCTTCTCTCTCTCTCTCGGCCTTGGCTGAGTTTCATCATTCCTTAGCTCATCTTCATCATTCCATGGTGCATCAAGGCAAGCAAGTAGCTAAGAAACTCGACCAAGCAAGCTAGGTTGCAAGAATCACACATGCAAGCTCCTTGAGTCACCATTTCGGCCTAGGTGAGTTTGTTAGCTTCCATTTCTTTTCTTCTTGTTCTAACCACATACACCTACTAAGAACTTGGTCACTAAGCTAGGAAAAATAGAGAGAAACCGGGTGGTGTCTCGGCTAAGCAAGGAAGAAGACCAAATTTGTGCTTCATCAAAGTTTTGTGCATCTTCTTGTTGATTTGCTAAGGTGAGGGCTAAAACTTCTTGAAAATCTTTTAAAAATCCACGTGCATGCTCTTAAATGTATGTCTTTGCTTCTGCACTTGAGATATATGTGTGTTCATAAGCTTCTACAACCATGCATGGCAAGATTTTGGGCTAGAAGGTGATGATTGATGAAGTCGGGTTTGTGACAGCTCTCTGTCTTGTTGTTGCGAGGTGAGTTTTGCAAGTCAAATGATGTTAAAAATGCATAAAAATTGGTAGGTATCTAGTTTTTCCGGTTTTGAACATTTTTCAAAGAAATAGGCCAAAGCTAATTTTGACTCTAATGTCCTCAAAATGGAAAATCATTAAAATGTGTCCAAATCTGGAAGTCTGGAAAAAATGAAGCAGGTTTTGGCAGATGCACTGACCTTGTAGAACGAACCAGTTTGGACTTAGTAAATGATACCCAAAATGCATTAAATTTGGTTTTCTGCTAGATGTTTTAGTTATGGACATTTTTGTCAGAAATGGACTAAGGCTAAATCTGACTCTAAGGACCTCAAAAATGACAAGTATTGAAATGTGTGCAAATCTGGACAGTTTTGTGCAATTCCACTGTTTGGGCTATAACTAATGATTTCGAACTCCAAATGATGCAAGGTTTGTTTTTGAATTTAGTTCACTTCTTAAGCTTTAATTTGACATCTTATTCAATGAAATTTGAGATTGTTTGCTTGTCTTAATGATTGTGAGAAAACAGCCTATTGCAGTGAGGGTTTCACTTAGGATATGCTTAGAAAAATTGTTGTAACTTCTCTTGTTGAATTAAATGCTTGGGATTGTGGAATTGGAATGTTGTGTGGACTGTTTTGAATACTTGAGGATGTTTGAATTAATCAATGCATGACTTGAGATTGATTTTGAGTTGACTTGGGGCTTAATCGCACGGGTAAGCATGAAATGGAAACCCTAGTGACTAGGTAAACTTGTTAAGTGTCGATCATTTGGATATTGTGCGTAATTATATGTTTAGTAGGCTGCCCGTAGTTGCCCTTATGGCCCTAAATGTGATTTTGATCATTGCATGTTGACAAATAGGCCTTTCTTGCATCCAAACCCACGTAGATGTTGTTGCGTGTTGAATAATCTTATTATTTGATTACGTGGACCTTGAATTGAGTTATATGACTTGATTTACGTACGTTACATGGCTGCCCGTTTAATGTTCATATAACTCCATATGCCTTTCAAGTGAAATTACTTGTCTTATCGTGCCTCACTTGTTTACTTGTCAATGTGCAATCTTATGACTGTCCGGAGGCAACCTACTTTGTTGTCCTCCTAATGTGATATATTAAATGTCATAAATGTGCATTGCATATAAGGTTGCAACCTTTCATTCTGGCGTGGTAGCGTTCACGCACACCGGGCGACATCGGGCTTGCCGGTGCAACCGTGACTACCATTGTCCAATTCCCTCTCTCGCTTGGGGGCTAGACTTCCTCGGAGAGTTGGGTCGTAGGATTTCAGGGTACATCTGGAGTACACCCACTTGTTGTGATAAGGGGATGATTTGAAGTTGGCCGCAACAACTGATACTGGAAATGAACTGAGAGCAAAAGCTCACCGTATCCTTTTTACTATGTGTATAAGTACTCTCGCTTGGTTCCTAGAGGACCTCGGGAGGAAAGACGGGTAATTGTGTTCCTTTACTTTTATATTATTGTTATGTACTTAATTGTGTTATATTCATGCTTGCAAAAGGATTTTCATAAGTTGAACTGGAAAATGAGTTTCAAAACCCATTTCTCGTTCCCCCTCGCTGAGTTCATAAGGACTCACCCTCTTTTATCATCTCAGGTGAAGAAGATCAAGAACAGGTACCCGAGGACGACGTGCCTAACGATGATTCCTTGGAGTGATTGCCTATCCGATGTGTTTTGCGTGATTATGGCTATTTGTGAACACTATGCTACTTGAAGACTATTTCTTTTATGTTGCTTGTTGTTTGTAATGTAAAAGACCCCCGTTGTAATTTGGGGTCTAATCTTGGCTTGTACTGATAATAATTAGGTAACACTACTATGGTCGTTTTGCTATCATTATTGGCTATTATCCATCATAGGATTAAGTAAAATGAACCTATCCAATCTAAGCAGGTACTCTCTATCAAGCTAAGATCAACAGGTACTTTTGTAACGAGGATTAACAAACAGACGAGACGTAGTATCATACTAGGTTATTACTCAACAAGATCTCGAGATAACCAATAGGCATTTCAATTGATGGTAAATAGTAATCTTAGTTGGAAATGAAATTGAGATTGGAAAATTTGATGCGTTTAAAGAATTAGGTCAAACCAAAGAGCCCAATTACACCCGTTATGCTGCCGGTTTTTTGAAAAATTTTGGAGTTTAGGCTAAAACGTTAAGTGTTAAACTTTCATGAATGATTATGTACAGGACATGACTTGAATGTTTAGATCACACCCTAGTCTAACCTTATAGGCCGGGTTGGGGCGTGACACCTTATAAGAGAAGAATGGTATCAGAGCTTAGATTGCTTAAGCCTGGTTTAACTCTTGGACCATGAGTAGAGCCCTAAGATAATTAGGATGACTTGTCTATATGTTGTTGTGTGATAATGTTAATTGTGCCTTCTATGTCCTATGTGCTTAAGTGATTAACATGTCTAAATTGTTTCTAGAATTGTATCTATATTATGTTGCATATCTTATGCATTAAATTCTTATTTGTCATATTTCAATAAATTATGCATCGTAATCTGTGCCTATAGATGGCTGGCCTAAGTACCCGCACTACTAATAGGAGCGGTGAACCTCAAGAGACCGGTGATGCTTATCAAACTAATCCCGGTATAGCAATGTTTAACATGATGGCGAATGCCATTGACCGCATATCACGAGTGATGGAGCGTCAAGATGCATGTGAAGCCAACAACAACAACAACAGGAATGATGGCAACCATGGGAGACATAGCAGAATGAGGGAGTTCCTTGACTTTCGCCTGTCCAAATTCCACAGGGAAGATGATGATGAGAAAGCAGAGGCTTGGCTGTCCGAGATCGATAAGATTTTCAGGCCACTTGATTATACTGATGAAAAAAAGGTAGAGTTTGCCGTGTTTCTGTTGCACGGAGATGCCGAGCATTTGTGGCACACTGTAGAGGCACTGTGGAAAAATGATCAGACACCTCGCTTGTGGGGTAATTTTGTTAAGGCATTCAAGGAGAAATATGTACCTGCAGTTTCTAGGCAGAGGCGGATTGAGGAGTTCATGCACTTGACCCAGGGTAACATGACGGTGGCCCAGTATGAGGCTCGTTTTGACCGACTGTCCCGTTATGCTCAATATATGGTTAGTACTCCGGAGGCGAAGATGTGGAAATTTACGACTGGATTGAGGCCAGAGATTCAGGACCAGTTGGCTTCTCATGACTTCGATACCTATTCTGCTCTCTTTGCTGCTGCTTCCCGAGTTGAGAAGAAAAAACTTGATAGAGCCGATTCGAGTCAGCCGAACAAGAAACCATACCAGCCTCCAGGTCAACTGAGAAAATTCCAGGGCCAAAGTCGTAGTCAAGTCCAGAGCCAGAACAGACCAGTGAATAACCGTGGCCCGACTAAAGCGCCATCAGCCTCTTCCACCCGCGGATCCACAGGTAGTTCACCTGCTACTCAGTCTGTCAACTGTTCTCACTGTGACAAGAAGGGTCATACCGAGGCCCAGTGCTGGAAGAAGTCAGGACGATGTGTGAGATGTGGCAGTGATCAGCATCAGATCAAGGATTGCCCAAAATGGCAGGCAGGACAGAATCAGGGTAAACCAGCTGGTAGAGGCAACACTCTAGTTCCTAGAGTTCAGGCTCGAGCTTATGCTATTGAGTGCGAGGAGCTTCCAGATGAGACCGCTGTGGTTGAAGGTACATTTTTCATACTGAATCAACCTGTTAGGGTGCTAATTGATCCGGGTGCTACTCATTCATTTATTACTCCCTTGTGTATGCAACGTGTGAAACTGAAAGTTGTATGTTTGCCTTACGAAGTAGAAGTTGGTACTCCGATGGGTTCTAAACTTGTTACTCGCTCAGCTTGTAAAGCATGTAAAATCTAAATTAAGGATAGGGAATTCTCAGCCAATCTTATTGTATTACCTTTTCGAGACTATGAAGTCATCTTAGGGATGGACTGGTTGGCAAAGCATCATGTCCAACTAGATTGCCGGACGAAGATTGTAACGTTACGGGTACTTGGTCAACCAATACTAGAGGTAATGGGTCGAAGAGATTTCACCGAGAGTTCCATCATTTCATCTACGAAAGCAATGAAGTCCTTAAGAAAAAGGTATAGCGGATACTTAGCTTACCTCATCAACAAGCCGTTGGATAAAGCTAAGTTGGAGGAGATGCCTGTGATCAAAGACTATGTGGATGTGTTTCCAGAAGAATTGCCCAGTTTACCCCCAAATCGGGAGATCGAGTTCATTATAGAGTTACTGCCTAGCACCCAACCGATATCTAAAGCCCCCTATCGTATGGCACCGGCCGAGCTACAAGAATTGAAGGACCAATTGCAAGGATTGTTGAAGAAAGTATTTGTTCAACCAAGTTCTTCTCCGTGGGGTGTACCAGTTCTATTTGTAAAGAAGAAAGACGGAACGTTGAGGCTATGCATCGATTATCGAGGACTGAACCAAGTGACTGTCAAGAATGAATACCCACTTCCACTGATCGACGAGTTGTTTGATCAACTTCAAGGAGCCAAAGTATATTCGAAGCTCGACTTGAGGCAAGGGTACTATCAGTTACGGATCAAAAAGGAGGAAGTGCCTAAAACGGCTTTTTGGACAAGATATGGGCATTATGAATATGTGGTGATGCCATTTGGACTAACCAATGCCCCTGTAGCTTTTATGGACTTGATCCACAGGGTGTTTCAACCCTACTTGGACCAATTTGTGGTGATCTTCATTGATGATATTTTGGTATACTCGAAATCCAAGGCGGAGCATGAACAACATCTGCGGTTGGTACTGCAGAAACTTCGAGAGCATCAATTGTATGCAAAGTTTAGCAAGTGCGAATTTTGGTTGCAACAGATTGCATTTTTGGGGCATATCATATCCCAAGAGGGAATAGCAGTGGATCCAGCAAAGATAAAAGTAGTAATGTCTTGGAAGAAGCCGGAAAACGTTACAAAGGTTCGGAGTTTTCTTGGTCTAGCCGGCTATTATCGAAGATTCGTGAAGGATTTCTCTAAGATTGCAGGACCACTTACAAAGCTCACTCAAAAGAAAACAAAGTTCATGTGGGATGATAAGTGTGAGAACAGTTTCCAAGAATTGAAGAA
>CM075767.1:43654497-43661997 GCA_037974665.1 Ehretia macrophylla
TGCCGTGCGATGGTGCGCGCGCATGGGGCGCCCATGCCAATCGATGCCGCACGTTGTGGTGCGCATGGGGCGCCCATGCTGTGCGATGGTGCATTGATGGGCTGACCATGCGCCGCGCTGGTGCACGCATGCGCCGCCTATTCACCGCGCTGGTGCATGCATGCGCCGCCCATGCCCGCGCTAGTGCACGCATGCGGTGCTGATAGGGCATAGAAGGGGCACTGGTTTTGTGCACGGTAGGGGCACTATGAGGGTACGCGTGGGAGACGATGGGGGACGACTTGGGCACTACTTGGGGATATTGGGCACGATGGGCGATGCTAGACCTTCAGGGATATTGAGGGCCACGTAATGTTTTATAACACAAATGTGGACATTGATGTGCTTTTTGAATTGATTTCCGAATCTACGAAGGAGTCTTAACAATGACCCTTCCCGACAAATACTTCGTCACATTTGTGAGGCGAATTAGATTAATCGGCTTCCCAATCCATCCAAACAAATTTTTCACACCAAATATCATCTTAATTAATTAATCTATTATTTAATATGAATTTTCCAGAATTTTTTCTAATTTTTCCCTATTTTTCGTAATTATATAAGGATAATAAAATTTATTTTTGATTCCCAATGGATCCAAAAAAAAAAAATTTCACAACAAATATTAACTAAACAAATTAATGTATGTATTAATATAAATTTTCTAGAATTTTCTAGTATTTTTCTGATTTTTCCCTATTTTTTTGCAATTATTAAATATTTAAAATTATTTTTTTGAAAAAAATAATCTTGAAACATTTGGGTATCATATCCTAACAATGAGCAGCAAGTTGGGTACGAAGATCATGCCCAATGGGGGCTCTAATAGTATAAAAGACCCATTATGAATCTCTAGCAAAATATACGCTACTGCTATCACTAGGGTTTTTGCATCTAAATGTACTATAGGGGGGGTATGTGGTGTCAAGTCTCCAGATCGAGGTCCATGCTAGGGGTCGTTGTAGGCATTTCGTGGCATATTGTAGGCTATATCGTGGGTTATATTGTGGGCGGAAATGCCTACCGAGTGAATGACGCCGTAGTATTGCATTGCATACCCGTCCATCGGGGTCGTGCCACCCCCGCCCCGTGGCCCCCGGCATGTCCTTCGGCACGGCACCAGGATGGCTAATGAGGAACGTGGTGGCTTCCCTAGCCTCTCATTATCCATCTTGGTGTTATAGCACCGTCGGCGTCATTTGGATGGCTAATGAGGGGGCGAGCGGTTTCCTAAGCACAAAACTAGCTATCTTTGTGCCGCCGGCTAGGCACACGTTAGGGGACATTCCCGTCCCCTAACGCATCGTCAGGCCTGTGTGATGCGCGAATCGCCTAGCACACGAATCTATGGTCGTTGCCGAGTGGATACGCATGGCCATGGTATAGTGTCGTGGTGATCCAAGCACCTCGTGGGCTTGGGTGACTCTTGGGGGACGGTGGGGGCATGCATGATGAGCGAATCGCCTAGCACACGCGGCATTGGCTTTTGTTAAGCAACAATGCGAGCGTTGTGATGAGACGATTGTTGATGCTTCAATGTTGTGGCGATCCAAGCACCATGCGGCCTTGAAGTCATCCCCTAGTTGGTTCCGACGGGGCTGTCCGATGCGCGAATCGCCTAGCACACGACGCCATGGTCCTCACTGAGTCATAATGCGACGGACGTGGTCTAGTGTCATGGCAATCCAAGCACCGCGTGGGCAGAAAGTTTGCTTGTCTTGTTCCGTGCATGTGGGTGCATATAGGCGGATGGTGGGGGATTGCACGATGCGCGAATCACCTAGTACATGGCTTTGGCTTTCGTTAAGCAACGATGCGAGCGTTGCAATTAGACGATGTCTAGAGCTTCAATGTTGTGGTGATCCAAGCACCGTGTAGCCTCGAAGGTTGGCAAGTTGGCGTATCACTTGGAACTACCCCAAAACCTCTCCAATATTCATGATGTATTCCATGTCTCAATGCAATGGAGTATCACCCTGACCCATCGCACATCTTGGAGCTAGAACCGTTGCAGCTTCGGGAGAACTTGTCTTATGAGGAGAAGCCTATTCGGATCCTAGACGAGCTAGATCAAGAGCTGTGCAACAAGTCTATTCCGATGGTGAAAGTGTTATGGGATCACCATGGAGTTGAAGAAGCAACGTAGGAAAAGTGAGACCAGATGGAGCGATAGTATCCGACATTATTCCAAAGGTAATATTGAATTTCAGGATGAAATTCTTTTAAGGAAGGGAGGATGTGAGGCTCGACCTCGATTTGCGTGTGATACCTCGATTCGTGTGCCCTAACCTTGTACTACGTGCCTTAACCCAGGTTTAAGAGTCATGTCTTGAATTACGTGCCTTGCATTAGTTTACGTGCATTCACTTAGGGTTGTGTGCATTTACTTTGAAATCCGTGCATTTGTCTTGGAGTTCGTGCCTTACCTCGAAGTGCGTGCCCTAGACCTAGGAAAGCGTGCCTACATGCTAATCAATAAAGAATCCTACACAAAGAACTAGACTATAGAATAATCCCACAAACACCACTAACTATTATTTTAATCCTAAGTCAACTCACTAGAAGACAAAAGCTCACTAAACACTAAACATTCTTTATTCTCACCTAAAACCCATGCACACAAAAACCTATAACACTAATACTATAATACAACATTATACAATAAAAAAATAACACAAAAATGCTCAAATTTCATGCCTTGGCAGACCATGTCTAGGCAATTTGACTAACTTTGCACAATTTCAAATTATTCTAGACATTCTCTTACACATCTATGACACACACAAGACACAATTCATAAAAATAATCCTATACACCCTACCCTAAGCTACCTTTCTCAGCCTACTCACCAAGCATGCCTCACAATTCAAAATTGGACAAATGACAAAACAAAATCAGCCTTGCAAGCCCTAAGGCCGACACACACACACACAACATCTTCAAACTTCATTCATTTGCTCTCAAGCTCTCTCATTCTCTCTCTCTCTCGGCTATGGCTTCCTTGAGGTTCCAAGACAGAAATTTTGCTCTCTAGACCACTCAAGCTTCGTCCAAGCAAGCAACAAGCAAGCAAAAAGCAAGAAAATCTCACACAAGCTCACAAACTCATCATTTTCGGCCATAGGTAAGTTTTGATGGTTTTATTCCTTATCTTTTGGGTTCACACACATGCACACCTTCTACACATGCTAACTAAGCTAGGATTTAAGGGAAATAAGATACCTCTCAGCCAAAGCAAGGAAAAAGGTCTAGTTGTGCGATTCAAAGAGCATTTGTGCATTTTCATCTATCAAGTTGCTAAGGTGAGGGTTAAATCTTCTTAAAAGCTTTCAAAACTAACATGCATGCTCTCATATGGATGTATTTACTCTTTATTTTCACGTATATGTGTTTATATGAGCTTATCTACTCATGCATGGCTTGAGAATAGCTAGAAACCTTGAAATATGCACCCACGTTTTTCTGGCAGATTACTGACCTTGTAGAACAAAGTGCTTTTGGCCTAGTAATAGTTGATAAAAATGCATAAAATTTGGTAGGTAACTATATTTGTCAGTTCTGAACATATTTAGCAGAAATATGACAAGGCTAATTTTGAGTGTAAAGGCCTACAAAATGGCAAATATCGAAATGTGCGTGAATCTGGACAGTTTTGCGTAGTCTCATGGTTTTGGACATAACGCCTAAGTCCGAGCTCCAAATGCAGCGAGGTTTGTTCCTAGATTCAAAGCACTCATTAAGCATCGATTTTCCATTTGGTTCACTGAATTTGGAGGTTATTTACTTGCCTAAATGAATGAGGAAAAACAGACCATTGCAGTAAGGTTTTTGGCTTGATAATATGCTTTAAATCATGTGGTAACTTCACTTGTGGTATTGAATGCTTGGAATTGTGGAAATTAGAAGTTTTGTGGGCTATTTTGGTTGGTTGAGGTTGCTTGATTTGGTTGATGCATGGCTTAGGTTCATTATTTGATGAATTGTTGCTTAATCGCATGTGTAAGCACGAAATTGAAACCCTATTGCTTATGAAAACTTGCTAAGTGATGATCCTATGGTTAAATGTGTTAAATTGAGTAGTTAGTAGGCTGCCCAATAAATGCTAAGTATGCTTGAATTGGTTTAAGTGTTTCTTCTAGTCCTTAGCAAACGAACCAACACCCGGGCACGGCCCTTGCAAACCCTAATTGCCACGTAGACTCCCAAGTCATGAACCACTCTTGTGTGAATTATAATTGATGTTGAGGATTGTTAATAGCCTTCCCAGAATTGTCCTTATAGCTCTAAACATGATTCCCGATGATTGCATGTTGATAAGTGAACTATTCTTGCACCCGATTTTGTGTAACTGTCGTAGCATGCTTGTATGATCTCAACACTTGATATATGAACTAAAATGAGCTATATGACTTGTTTTATATGGTGTTACTTGGCTGTCCGTTAAATGTTCACATGCCCCTAAGTGTTGTACAAAGTGAATTTACATGTCAAAGCATGCCTCATATGTTTACTTGTCAATATGTGATCTTGTAATTACTCGGAGGCAACCTACTTTGTTGTCCTCATAATGTGAATTGTTAAATGATATAATTGTGCATTGTATACAAGGTTGCAACCTTTCATTGTGGCATGGTAGCGTTTCACGAACGCCGAGCGGCATAGGGTTTGCCCGTGCTCCCGTGACTACCATGGTCCAATTCCCTCTCTCGCTTGGCATTCCACCCTCGGAGAATTGGGTCATAGGATTTTGGGGTACATCCGGAGTACACCCATTTGGAGTGATAAGTGGATGATTAAAGCCGGCCGTAATAAAAGTTATCGAAAATGAACTTGAGAGCGAAAAGCTCACCGTATCCTTGAAATGATTGGTAATTGTATCTATTGTTCAATTTGATCCTTATACTCTGCGTACTTATTTATTTGTATTATGTGACATGTTTTCAAAAAGGGTTTTTCATAAGTTTAATTGGAAAAGAGTTTCAAAATGTTATCTCTCGTTCCACCTCGCTGAGTTCATAAGGACTCACCCTCTTTTGTGATCACAGGTGAAGAAGATTTAGAACAGGTACCCGAGGAGAATGTGTCTGTTGATGATTCCTTGGAGTGATTACGTGCTTTATGTGCCTTGCTAGACTGTGGCTATTTTGTGAACGTTGTGTTTGTTTTGAAGACTACTATGTTACTATTATAAAAGACCCTCGTTGTAAGTTGGGGTCTAATTTTGCCTTGTACTGATTATAACTAGACGAACACTCTATTTGGTTATTTTGCTATCACTATTTTGATTTAGTAACTATCATAGGCAACCGAAGCATTAGGTGAAGGATCAAATAAAATGAATCTATCTAATCTTACCCAGGTACTTACTCATAGGCAAAGGGATAACAGGTACTCGTGTAAAAGGAATTGACAAATAAACGGAACATAGTTATCTTGTTAAGCTTGTTAATCAAATGAGACTTTCGAGTTAGATCAATATGCATATCGGTTGATGATAAATAGCGATCTTAGTTGGAATCGAATTATTGATTGAAAGTTTTGAGG
The DNA here is from genome assembly GCA_037974665.1 of Ehretia macrophylla. NCBI lineage: Eukaryota > Viridiplantae > Streptophyta > Magnoliopsida > Boraginales > Ehretiaceae > Ehretia > Ehretia macrophylla. Next base: position 43,660,081 of record CM075767.1, read on the forward strand.
TGTTTAGAAAATAGGTCAAACTAAATAGCCCAATAACAGCCGTTATGGTGCCAGTTTTTTGAAAAAATCTTTTGCAGTTCTAGGCCAACGTTAAGTGTTAAATCATAACAAATGGTTAAGTATGTGAAATGGTGTAAATGAATTAGGTTACACCCTAGTCTAGCCTCCATAGGTCGGGTTGGGGCATGACACCGCGCCCCAACATTGGGTTGCCGAGTTCGTGCGTAAAGGAGGATTGTGGCCTCCCATGCCTCGAGGCACAGTTCACCGAAATACGAGTCCGGCGTGATAGACATCACGACAAGTGGTGGTTGGTCCATTCAACTCGCGAGTTGTCATGCGTGGTCCCGTCGTGCGTATAGGACTGAAGATAGAACCTCCAACACTGTACGCTACGACCGCGACCCCAGGTCAAGTGGGATTACCCGCTGAGTTTAAGCATATCAATAAGCGGAGGAAAAGAAACTTACAAGGATTCCCTTAGTAACGGCGAGCGAACCGGGAACAGTCCAGCATGAGAATCGGGCGGCTCCGCCATCCGAATTGTAGTCTGGAGAAGCGTCCTCAGCGGCGGACCGGGCCCAGGTCCCCTAGAAAGGGGCGCCAGAGAGGGTGAGAGCCCCGTCATGCTCGGACCCTGTTGCACCACGAGGTGTTGTCGGCGAGTTTGGTTGTTTAGGAATGCAGCCCTAAACGGGCGGTAAATTTCGTCAAAGGCTAAATACGGGCAAGAGACCGATAGCGAACAAGTACCGCGAGGGAAAGATGAAAAGGACTTTGAAAAAAGAGTCAAAGAGTGCTTGAAATTTTCGGGAGGGAAGCAGATAGGGGCCGGTGATACACCTCAGTCGTATGCAGAACAGCGAGAACCGGTCCGTCGATAGGCTCGAGGCACGGACTAGGGCGGATTGGGGCGGTGGCCAAAGCCCGAGCAGTAGATATGTCTGCGAAACACCGTTGCCTCGATCGTGGCAGGGCAAAGCTAGCCTTTGGCGTGCTTTGGCATCTGCGCATTCCCAGTGTTGGCTTGCAGGCTCCCCATTCAACCTGTCTTGAAACATGGACCAAGGAGTCTGACAAGTGTGCGAGTTAACAGGTGCTTAAACCCGCAAGGTGCAAGGAAGCTGATTGGCGGGATCCCCCCCGGGGGGTACACCGTCGACCGACCTTGATCTTCTGAGAAGGCTTCGAGTGCGAGCATAACTGTCGGGACCCGGAAGATGGTGAACTATGCTTGAGCAGGGCGAAGCCAGAGCAAACTCTGGTGGAGGCCCGCAGTCACGCCCCAACCCGGCCTATAAAGGTTAGACTAGGGTGTGATCTAAACATTCAAGTCATGTCTCGTACTTAATTGTTCATGAAAGTTTAACGCTTAACGTTTAGCCTAGACTCCACAATTCTTCTGGAAAACTGGCAGCATAACGGTTGTAATTGGGCTATTTAGTTTGACCTAGTTCTCTAAACGCCTCAAATTTCATTTCCAATTAAGATTACTATTTACCATAAATTGAAACGCCTACTAGTTATCTAGATGTCTCGTTTGATTAATAACCTAGTATGATACTATGTCTCGTTTATTTGTTAATCCTCGTTACAAAAGTACCTGTTGATCTTAGCTTAACAATGGGTACCTGCTTAAGATTGGATAGGTTCATTTTACTTAGTCCTTACCTGATACTTCATAATCCTATGATAGATACTAACTAGTAACGATAGCAAAACGACCATAGTAGTGTCTGTCTAGTTATTATCAGTACAAGCCAAAATTAGACCCCAAATTACAACGGGGGTGTTTTACATTACAAACATCAAGCAACATGAAAAGAAATAATCTTCAAGCAGCATAGTGTTCACAATGGCCATAATCAAGCAAAGCACATAGGACATGCAATCATTCCAAAGAATCATCGTTAGGCA
>CM075767.1:43671997-43694497 GCA_037974665.1 Ehretia macrophylla
GTGTATGATGTCTTTTGATGATTTCGTGTTCATATCGGTGGATTTCATGGCTTGCATGTGGTTTTAATGATGATATTTCCAATGTTTCAAGGCTGTCCAATAAATGTTAGATATGTATGGTGATGATCTAAGCGTTCCTTTTAGCTAATAGTTGATGAATCTTGCACCCGAGCATGAACCTAAAACCCTAATTGCAAACTAGGTCTTCCCAGTGTTAAATCATGCTTTATGTAACTTATAATTGATGTTTTAATTGAAGTTGTGGACTGCCCGGAAATGTCTTTATAGCTCTAAGAATGATTCTCGATGATTGCATGTTGACAAGTTAACTATTCGTGCACCCAGTCGTGTGTAAAGTGTTGTAGCATGCTCGTGTGTCCTCTACACTTGGTATGTGAGCTAAAATGAGTTATATGACTTTTTTTGTATGGTGTTACTTGGCTGCCCGTTAAATGTTCATATGCTTCTAGGTGTTATACAAAGTGGATTTATATGTCAAAGCATGCCTTGTATGTTTACTTGTCGATATGTGATCATACGTATATCCGGAGGCAACCTACTTTGTTGACCTCCTAATGAAAATTGTTAAAAGATACTATATGGCTTACTTTGAATATGATTACTTGGCTTCCCGTGAAAGTTTAATTGCTTTCAAATTGATATATGAAATGATTATATGTTTTTACAATGCCTTATGTGCCAATATGTCAAAACGTGATCATATACTTGCTCGGAGGCAACCTACTTTGTTGACCTCCTAATATGAAATGTTAAATGGCATAAATGTGCATTGCATACAAGGTTGCAACCTTTCATTGTAGCATGGTAGCGTTCGCGTCACTCCGGGTGGCATCGGGCTTGCCGGTGTATTGGCGTGATTACCATGGTCGAATTCTCTCTCTCGCTTGGGGTCTAGACTTCCTTGGAGAGTTGGATCGTAGGTTTGGTGTACAATCTGGAGTACACCCATTGGAGTGATAAGTGGATGATGGATGTCAGCTACAACAATGGTTATTGGAAATGATCTTGAGAGCAAATGCTCACCGATTGATTTTAAGAGCGAAAGCTCACCGTATCCTTTTTACTATGTGCTTAAGTACTCTCGCTTGGTTCCTAGAGGACCTTAGGGAGGAAAGACTGTTTATCTATATGCCACTACTATGATTAATACGTGAATCAAATGTGATGAAAATCTTTACTAATTATCCTATGTTAATAAAATGGTGTGGTAACTGTGTTTATTGTTCCATTATACTTATGCTATATATGATCTTATTTGTGTTACATGACATGTTTTCAAAGGAGTTTTCACAAGTTAACTGGGAAAAAGGATTTCAAAAACCTTGTCACTTGTTCCTCCCTGGCTGAGTTCATAAGGACTCACTCTCTTTTTGTCACAGGTGAAGCAGGAGTTTTCACAAGCCGTTACGATGGAAGCGTCGTGATGGCCACCTTGAAGTACAATTCCCATCAAGCGGCGGGAGGAATCCTTTGCAGACGACTTAAATACGTGACGGGGTATTATAAGTGGTAGAGTAGCCTTGCTGCCATGATCCACTGAGATTCAGTCCTTTGTCACACCGATTCATCCTTCCCATCTCCCTCCACCTGTTCCACAATCCAATCCTATCCCATCAACCAACACTATCTCCCCTAAATGGACCAAGAGGTTCGACGCCCCATGCTGCTCCCCAAGTTTGTTTCCAAGTGTGTCTCCAAGTGCCTAAGTATCCCAAGTGTCGACGCGCGAATGCCCAAGTGTTGCATAGTGCTTTGCGCCCAAGTCTGAATAATATTTGCCTAAGTTTGCCACGCTCGCTGCTTGCATAAATGCCACTGCAAGTGTCGTGGGGTTTTGAGGCAACAATGCTCGATGATGCCCAATTGCAATGCCTAAGTGCCATGCCCAAGTGCTATGTGCACCCAAGCTCCATGCCTAAGTACTATATGCACCCAAGCTCCATGCCCAAGTGCTATGTGTGAACGGCCCCCTTACCAGCCGACCTTGCGCATCACCTCGAGTGCCCAAGTGTTAGACTACCTATGCTTGCTTGTTAAGAGATGGTAAAAAATTTGAATACGACCTTGTGTGTTACCCGCCCGCTGAGGTGCCTAACGTTCTTCCCTTAGCATTAACTGTGACTGAGGTTATGTTGCCCCTATCTCGAACACGGCTGGGCACGTTGATGAACGGTTGTAGCATGACTGCCCACGGTGTTGCACAACGGCGCACGATTGAGCCGTGGATATGGCATGATGGGCCTCGGATGCAGCGCGATGGGGCCTCGATGGTTAACGATTGGGCCACGGCAGACATGGTTGTTGCGCTGTGGGGTCGCGCATGTGGCACGATGGGGCATGGTTGTTGCGTTGTGGGGTAACGCATGGGACACGATGGGGAAACTAGTTGGGCGACGGTAGGGCATGCGCATGGGCGAGGTAATGCGCCCATGGGCACCGCTGCAGCACACATGGGCCACGGCTGTTGCGCGCATGGGGCGAGTTGTATACGCATAGGAAGCGGATGTAAGAGCATGGGCCGCGGAAATGTGTGCATTAGCCACGGATGCGCAAGCATGGGCAAGGCTATAGCGCGCATGGGGCGCCCATGTCGCAAGATGGTGCACGCATGGGGTGCCCATGCCTTGCGATGGTGCGCGCATGAGGCATCCATACCGATCGATGGTGCGCGCATGGGGCGCCCATGGTGCGCCATGATGCGCGCATGGGGCGCCCATGCGGCGCCATGGTTCGCGCATGGGGCTCTCATGCGGCTCCATGGTATGTACATAGGGCGCCCATACAGCGCCATGGTGCATGCATGGGGTGCCCATGCGGCGCGTTGTGCGCGCATGGGGAGCCTATGCCTCATGATGGTGCGCGCGCATAGGGGGCTCATGCAGCGCAATACCGCACATTGGTGCGCTCATAGGGCGCCCATGCCACGCGATGGTGTGCAAATGTGGCGCCTATGACATTCGCATGAGGCGCGCATGCCGTAGGTTGATGTGCGCATAGGACGCCCCTGCAGCGCGATGGTGAGCGCACATGGGGCGCCAATGCGGCCCGATAGTGCGCTCGGTAGGGCACGGATGCAGGGCAATGCCGCACTTTGTGGCACGCATAGGGTACCCATGTCATGTGATGGTGCGCGCATATGGCGCCCATACCGTGCGCATGGGGTACCCATGCCATTTATTGGTGCACGAATGGGGTGCCCATGCGCCGGTCTGGTGCACGCATGTGGCGCCCATGCCCCGCACTAGTGCACGCATAGGGCGCTGATGGGGCACTGGTTTTATGCACGGCAGGGGCACTATAGGGGTACGGTTGGGAGACGATGGGGGACGATAGGGGACAGCTTGGGCACTGCTTGGGGGCATTGGGCACTATGGGCGATGCTAGACCTTTGGGGGTATTAAGGGCCATGCGTAATGTTTTATAACACAAATGTGGATGTTGATGTGCTTTTAGAATTGGTTTCCGAATCTACGAAGTAGTCTTAACAATGACCCTTCCCGACGAACACTTTGTCACATTTGGGAGACGAATTAGATTAATCGGCTTCCCAATCCATCCAAACAAAATTTTCAACCAAATATCATCTAAATGAATTAATGTATTTATTAATATGAATTTTCCAGAATTTTATATAATTTTTCTAATTTTTCCCTATTTTCCGTAATTATGTAAGGATAATAAAAATTATTTTTGATTCCCAATGGATCCAAAAAAAAAAAATTTCACAACAAATATTAACTAAAAAAATTAATGTATGAACTAATATAAATTTTCCAGAATTTTCTAATGAGGAGCGTGGTGGCTTCCCTAGCCCTTCATTATCCATCTTGGTGCCGTAGCACCGTCGGCGTCATTTGGATAGCTAATGAGGGGGCGAGTGGTTGCCCAAGCATAAAACTAGCTATCCTTGTGCCGCCGGCTAGGCACACGTTGAGGGACATTCCCGTCCCCTAACACATCATCGAGCCTATGCGATATGCGAATCACTTAGCACACGAAGCTATGGCCATTGCCGAGTGGATACGTACGGCCATGGTATAGTGTCATGGCGATCCAAGCACCGCGTGGGCTTGGGTGACTCTTGGGGGACGGTGGGGGCATGCGTGATGCGCGAATCGCCTGACACATAGGGCATTGGCTTTCGTTAAGTAACGACGTGAACGTTGTGATGAGACGATTACTGATATTTCAATGTCATGGCGATCCAAGTACCATGCGGCCTTGAAGCCATCCCCCGATTGGTTTCGACGGGCCTATGCGATGCATGAATCGCCTAGCACACGGCGCCATGGCCCTCGTTGAGTTGTAATGCGTCAGACGTGGTCTAGTATCGCGGCGATCCAAGCACTGTGTGGGCAGGAAGTTTTCTTGTCCCGTTCCGAGCATGTGGGTTCATATAGGCAGACGGTGGGGGACTACATGATACGCGAATCGCCTAGCACACGGCTTTGGCTTTCGTTAAGCAACGACGCGAGCGTTGCGATGAGACGTTGGCTAGAGCTTCAATGTCGTGGTGATCCAAGCACTGTACAGCCTCAAACCCATCCCACGATGTGTTCCCATTGGCCTGTGTGATGTGCGAATTGCCTTGCACACGTCGCCATGGTCCTCACTGAGTCATAATACGACGGACGTGGTCTAGTGTCGTGGCGATCCAAGCACATCGTGGGTAGGAAGTTTGCTTGTCCCTTTATGTGCGTGCGAGCGCATATAGGGGTGGTGGGGAACTGCGCGATGCTCAGATTGCCTAGCACACGGCCTTGGCTTTCGTTAAGTAACGATGCCAGTGTTGCGATAAGACGATGGCTAGAGCTTCAATGTCATGGCGATCCAAACACCGTGCTACCTTGAAGTCATCCCACTATGTGTTCCAACTGGCCTGCGTGATGTATGAATCGCCTAGCACACGATGCCATGGTCCTCGCTAAGTCATAATACGACGGACGTGGTCTAGTGTCATGGCCATCCAAGCACCGGGTGGGTAGGAAGTCCACTTTCGGTTGGTACCTGAGTTGCGTGCAATCAGTGCATGGTCGGTCACCACGAAGTAGGTCTTTAAGCTTGCAACGTGCGGCCTGGTCATGCACCTCGTGCCGTGTCCCTCAGAAATTCTTCGTGCCTAGCGGTACGTACTTGGGCCATCTCGCTGGTTCCATTCGCCTGAAGGGCTTTGTTTTCCTAGACGGTGGGCGTTTACCGGCTTGGTAGTCTGGGCATAGCGAACGTGATAGCGCGTGAGTGGTGGTCGGCTTGTATGGATTGGTTAGATCCCTGCTTGAGCAGCGACGTCCGCCCATACTTGCCTCTTCATTTGCGGGCCAAGTGCTTACGTTGCCTCGGTCGGCCGGCCGATTTCCTGTGTTGCGTACCTACAAAGACGGCAATCTAAAGTCACATCGTCTATCTTTAGCCTTGCGTTTGCCTTTGTGGACGACGTAAGGCGAACCCCTAAGCACGTCCCCTATTCTACGCTACTCGCTCGTACGAGTACGGCAGACGTAGACCATGGTGCGTCGCTAGATCTCTCAAATGCGGCACACCACGATGGTATGGGGTCCTTGACATCTCTTTGCCCAAAATCAACATTCTTCGCTAATCGCGTACGATGGTCGTGCGCTCGTCTCGAGCCGTCGACCCTTAGGGTACGACGTGCCTCGTGTGACGCCGACATCGGTAAGGAATGCTACCTGGTTGATCTTGCCAATAGTCATATGCTTGTCTCAAAGATTAAGCCATGCATGTATAAGTATGAACTAATTCAGACTGTGAAACTGCGAATGGCTCATTAAATTAGTTATAGTTTGTTTGATGGTTTCTACTACTCGGATAACCGTAGTAATTCTAGAGTTAATATGTGCAACAAACCCCGACTTCTTGAAGTGATTCATTTATTAGATAAAAGGTCGACGCGGGCTCTACCTGTTGCTGCGATAATTTTTGATAACTCGACGGATCGCACTACCCTCGTGTCGGTGACGCATCATTCAAATTTTTTCCCTACCAACTTTCGATGGTAGGATAGTAGCCTACCATGGTGGTGACGGGTGACGGAGAATTAGGGTTCGATTCTGGAGAGGAAGCTTGAGAAACGGCTACCACATCCAAGGAAAGCAGTAGGCGCGCAAATTACCCAATCCTGACATGAGGAGGTAGTGACAATAAATAACAATACCGGGCTCAAAGAGTTTGGTAATTGGAATGAGTACAATCTAAATCCCTTAACGAGGATCCATTGGAGGACAAGTCTGGTGCCAGCAGTCGCGGTAATTCTAGCTTCAATAACATATATTTATGTTGTTGCAGTTAAAATGCTCATAGTTGGACTTTGGGATGGGTCAGCTGGTCTGCCTCAGGTGTGCACCGGTCGTCTTGTCCCTTCTGTCGATGATGCGCTCTTGGGCTTAACTGGTCGGGTCATACCTCCGGCATTGTTACTTTGAAGAAATTAGAGTACTCAAAGCAAGCCTACGCTCTGTATACATTAGCATGAGATAACATTATAAGATTTCGATCATATTGAGTTGGCCTTCAAGATCGGAGTAATGATTAATAGGGACAGTCGGGGGCATTCGTATTTCATAGTCAGAGGTAAAATTCTTGGATTTATGAAAGATGAACAACTGTGAAAACATTTACCAAGGATGTTTTCATTAATCAAGAACGAAAGTTGGGGGCTCGAAGATGATCAGATACCGTCCTAGTCTCAACCATAAATGATGCCGACAAGGGATCGACGGCTGTTACTTTTAGGACTCCGCCAGTACCTTATGAGAAATCAAAGTTTTTGGGTTTCGGGGGGAGTATGGTCACAAGGCTGAAACTTAAAGGAATTGACCGAAGGGCACCACCAAGAGTGGAGCCTGCGGCTTAATTTGACTCAACACGGGGAAACCTACCAGGTCCAGACATAGTAAGGATTGACAAACTGAGAGCTCTTTCTTGATTCTATGGGTGGTGGTGCATGGCCGTTCTTAGTTGGTGGAGTGATTGGTCTGGTTAATTCCATTAATGAACTAGACCTCAGCCTGCTAACTAGCTATGTGAAGGTATCCCTCTGCAGCTAGATTCTTAGAGGGACTACAAGCTTTTAGGCCACAGAAGTTTGAGGCAATAACAGGTCTGTGATGCCCTTAGATGTTCTGGGCCGCACATGCACTACACTGATATATTCAACGAATCTATAGCCTTGGCCGATAGGCCCGGGTAATCTTTGAAATTTTATCGTGATGGGGATAGATCATTGCAATTGTTGGTCTTGAACGAGGAATTCCTAGTAAGAGTCATCAGCTCGCGTTGACTACGTCCTTGCCCTTTGTACACACCGCTCGTCGCTCCTACCAATTGAATGATCCGGTGAAGCGTTCAGATCGCAGCGACGTGGGAGGTTCGCTGCCTACGATGTCACAAGAAGTCCACTGAACCTTATCATTTAGAGGAAGGAGAAGTCGTAACAAGGTTTTCGTAGGTGAACCTGCGGAAGGATCATTGCCGAACCTTGCGAAGCCAAAACGATATGCGAACCCGTTTAAACAATACAAGGGAGGCGACTCGTCCCCAGCCCGCGTGTCGGTCCTGAGTCGAGGCGAACGCCCCGCAAACAACGAACCCCAGTGTGGAATGTGCCAAGAAAAATAAAAAATGGGGGCCAGCCTATCCCTGCCCCGTCCGCGGTGTTCTGGGTTAGGCCTCAGTCCCTTACGAAATGAAAACGACTCTCGGCAATAGATATCTCGGCTCTCGCATTGATGAAGAACGTAGCGAAATACGATACTTGGTATGAATTGCAGAATCTAGTGAACCTTCGAGTCTTTGAACGCAAGTTGTGCCCGAAGCCGATCGGCCGAGGGCCCGTTTGCCTGGGCGTCATACATCACATTGCATCGCCCCTCCTACCCCAGGTTTATGCGTGGGGACGGATTGTGGCCTCCCGTGCCTCGATGCACAGTTGGCCGAAATGCGAGTCCGGCGTGACGGACGTCACGTCAAGTGGTAGTTGGTCCATTCAACTCCCGAGTTGTTGTGCGTCATCCCATCGCGTGTACGGGACTGAAGATAGACCCTCCAGCGCTGTGCGCTACGACTACGACCCCAGGTGAGGCGAGATTACCCATTGAGTTTAAGCATATCAATAAGCGGAGGAAAAAAAACTTACAAGGATTCCCTTAGTAACGACGAGCGAACCGGGAACAGCCTAGCTTGAGAATCGGGCGGCACTACCGTCCGAATTATAGTCTGGAAAAACGTCCTCAGTGGCGGACTGGGCCCAAGTCCCCTGGAAATGGGAGCCTGAGAGGGTAAGAGCCTCGTCGTGCCCGGACCCTATCGCACCACGAGGCGTTGTGTGATACCCTGAACCTGGCATATATTTAATAGCATTTAAAATTCATTTAAATTTCATTTTATTGACCTTTCACCTTCTTTGACCAAACTAGTTGACTTTTCATCTACAATGACCAACTAGGACAAGGTGAAAATTTTTGAAATGTTTAATAAAGGGCAAACTTGGGATTAGAAATAAAAAAATGCAATGTTAAGTTAGTCAAATTTTGGGTCAACTTTGGAATTAAATTTGAATCAATTGGGGAAGAGTTAGGTAGCAAATTATATATGGTTGGAAAACTCTATGAGTCTAGTTTTTTAGGCTTCAAACCGTTCGTGAATTAGAGTTTTCTAGAAGAAGTAATGGCCGTTTTCGTAAGGTCGCGCATACTTGTTTTGGTTTAGCGGGTTGACTGAAGCTTTGACCATTTGTCATCTTATATATGCGTAATACATTACATAAACATGCGAAAATCTGGAAAAAAAAATAGAAAGGGTCAAAACCATAAGAGAAAAAGAAAAAAAAATATTTCAACCTTCAAATCTTCAAATCTTCGCGTGAGCTTGCACGGGGTTGTTTCCAAGGCATCCAGCGTATTTTCCTAGCGTCTAGGAGCGTCTAAGATGAGGGTTTCATCGTTATCTGCGCATTTGAAAATATTGAACGCAAACTTTAATTTTTGTGATTTAACCGTAGGTTGTTATTTTGTCTATTTAATTGCTTAAAGAATGTTTCCTAGCAATTGTAGAACGTGAATTTATAGCTTTTTAACATTTTCTGTGGTTGAATATCGAATTTGAAATATAAATTGTGTAATGAATAGTAAATAGTGAATAGTAAACCCCCGTTTCGATGAAGTTGCGTTGTTATGCTTTCTGTTGATGTGAAAAGGTGCTAGGTATGCTAGAATGTCTAAATGCATGGTTTGTTTAGGTTGCGTAATGGAAAAAATGAGAAAAACGCCTTGGTGAAAGTCGGGGTCGTTTAGGTCGAGTTTAGCGTTTTCTTGTTTTACGTGAAGGCATTGTTTCGGGAGGCCATGGAAGCACTTTTGGTGTAATTATGGCATTGGTTGGGTGATCGGTTGAGGTAGCGGTAGTTCAAACGAGCAAAGGGAGAAATCGGGACTTTGCGTGAATTCTATGGTAAAGTAGGGTTTCGGGGTCTTTAGACGTGCCTTATGGTGACCTAGGAGGATTGGTGAAGTCGGTTTCCAAAGCTCGTGGCTCGTTTGAAAGTAGTAGCATTTTGAAAGTTGGGGACATTTTTGGGATTTTGTGTGTTTTCATAGTATATTGCTTATAGAATGTTTATAATGCTTATAGAATGTCTATAATGTTTATAGAATGCTTATAATGCCTATAGAATACTTGTTATTGCTTGATAATGTTAGTTGGTGTTCTTCTTGTTACTTGTTTGATTGTAAATGCTTGTTAATGCTTATTACGCTTGTTAGAGTTGATTATTGATTGAAATGTTTAACAATTGTTGAATAATGCTTGATATCTCGGTTATCTCCTCTATCTGTGTTGTTGTGCTATCGCTCGTTTATCGCCTTGTATCGAGTCTTGCATTGCATAGTGTCCAGCGCGTGAGTGATGGGCCTCTCTGGGTAGCCTCGGGTTGCCAGTGTTGGTTGCTCTAGCTCCGTGGCTATTCCCTTTTCACGCTTGGGTTGCCTCCTAGGGAGATTTGGGTCGTAGAATTGATGGTTACTCACGGGGTATTCCAAACTGGTGTTATAAGGTGGTTGCGCGCTTATTGTCATCGTTGTCAACATCAAGCTCGAGATTGATGTATCGCTCATGAAATGGTATATTGCTCGTAAGAGTGAACCATAGCCTTCAGAGTGTGGTATAGCTTTGAATGGTTGTGTTAATGCTTTCTTGAATGTTTAATATATTGTCGTTTGTATTGAATGCTTTCTTATTGATTTTATTGCTTAGCTGTGTCTATTTGCATTGCAAAACTTTCTTTCTCTCCAACTCGATATATGTCTCGCCCTCACTGAGTATACGTGTTGTGTATACTCACTCCTTACCACCACATTTCAGGAAATATCATGTTAGCTGGAAAGTTCGTGATTTCGTGAAAGTTCGTGCCTGAAGAGTTGTCTTGCGTGCCTATGTGGCTTGAGTGTCGAAGTTGTAAAGATATATGCTTTCATATGTTGTATGTATTTAATGTCAAAAAGTATGTAATTTAAGTTTCATTAGATTATTGAAGTAGTTTGATAAGTTAGATTATGTATCTAGTTATTATAACTTAACTTCAAATGCATGTTTGTAATGTCCAAAGGAAAAGATTTAGAATGGCATGATAGTTTATTTTTTGTAGTAGCTTAGTATGGTTTAATTGTCAAGTTCGAATGTACTTGCCAAAAATGAAAAGAGATAGGTTAGCTTTTAAATTGGAAATGTATGTATAATTGCTAAGTTTAATTGCTGAGAACCGAGGCTCGGATGGCCTTGAGGTGGTTGAATGTTTGGACATGGTATTGGTCCCCTTATATGCTGTCGCAGGTTTTACATTTCGCCTAGAAACAGGGAAGACTCCGTCCGTTTTCTCTAAAATTTATGCCCGGGTTTGGATTTGGGTTGTGATTAGACTGATCGTTAGAACTCCCAGTCTTGAGAGGGATTAGGGTGTTACACGTTGTCGGTGAGTTTGGTTGTTTGGGAATGCAGTCCTAAGCAGGTAGTAAATTTTGTGCAAGGCTAAATATGGGCGAGAGACCGATAGCGAACCAGTACAGCGAGGAAAAGATGAAAAGGACTTTGAAAAGAGAGTCAAAGAATGCTTGACATTGTCGGGAGGGAAGCAGATGAGGGTCGGCGATGCAGCCCTGTCGTATGCGGAACGGCGAAAGCCAGTCCGCCGATTGGCTCGGGGAGCAGACCAGCCCGGATTAGGACGGCGGCCAAAGCCTGGGCAGTAGATATGCCTGCGAAATACCGTCGCCTCGATTGTGGCGGGGCAGCGCGCACCTTTGGCGTGTTTCAGCATCTGCAAGCTCCTGATGCTGGCTTGCGGGCTCCCCATTCGACCTGTCTTGAAACACGCACCAAGGAGTCTACATGTGTGCGAGTCAACGGGTACGTAAACTTGCAAGGAAGCTGATTGGCGGGATCCCCCCTAGGAGGTGCACCGCCGACCGACCTGGATCTTCAGAGAAGGGTTCAAGTGCGAGCATACCTATCGGGACCCGAAAGATGGTGAACTATGCCTTAGCGGGGTGAAACCAGATAAAACACTAGTGGAGGCCTGCAGCGATACTGATGTGCAAATCGTTCGTCTGACTTGGGTATAGGGGCAAAAGACTAATCGACCCATCTAGTAGCTGGTTCCCTTCGAAGTTTTCCTGAAGATAGTTGGAGCTCGCGTGCGAGTTCTATCCAGTAAAGCCAATGATTAGAGGCATCAGGGGCGCAACACCCTCGACCTATTCTCAAACTTTAAATAGGTAGAACGGCACGACTGCTTCATTGAGCCGTGCCACAGAATCAAGAGCTCCAAGTGGGCCATTTTTGGTAAGCAAAACTGGTGATGCGGGATGAACCAGAAGCTAGGTTACGGTGCCCAACTACGCACTAACCTAGATCCCACAAAGGGTGTTGGTCAATTAAGATAGCAGGACGGTGGTCATGGAAGTCGAAATCTGCTAAGGAGTGTGTAACAACTCACCTACCGAATCAACTAGCCCCGAAAATCGATGGCGCTTAAGCGCGCGACCTATACCTGGCCGTCAGGACAAATGCCAAGCCACAATGAGTATGAGGGCGCGACGGTCGTCGTAAAACCCAAGGCGCGAGCCCAGGCGGAGCGGCTGTCGGTGCAGATCTTGGTGGTAGTAGCAAATATTCAAATAAGAACTTTGAAGGTCGAATAGAGGAAAGGTTCCATGTGAACGACACTTGCACATGGGTTAGTCAATCCTAAGGGTCGGGCAAAGCCTGACAGAGAGTGCATTCTGCGCGTGCACCGAAAGGGAATCGGGTTAAAATTCCTGAACCGGGACGTGGCGGTTGACGGCAATGTTAGAGAGTCCGGAGACGTCGGCGGAGGCCTCAGGAAGAGTTATCTTTTCTGTTTAACAGCCTGCCCACCTTGGAAACAGCTTAGCTGGAGGTAAGGTCCAACATCTGGAAGAGCAACGCACGTCACGCTGTGTCCAGTGCACCCCCAGGCAACCCTTGAAAATCCGGAGGACCGAGTTCCGTCCACGCCCAATCGTACTCATAACCGCATTAGGTCTCCAAGGCGAATAGCCTCTGGTCGATGGAACAATGTAGGCAAGGGAAGTCGGCAAAATGGATTCGTAACTTCGGGAAAAGGATTGGCTCTGAGGGCTGGGCACGGGGGTCCCAGTCCCAAACCCGTTGGCTGTTGACGGACTGCTCGAGCTGCTCCCACAGTGAGAGCGGGTTGCCGCGTGTGTCACGCCCCAACCCGGCCTATAAAGGTTAGACTAGGGTGTGATCTAAACATTCAAGTCATGTCTCGTACTTAATTGTTCATGAAAGTTTAACGCTTAACGTTTAGCCTAGACTCCACAATTCTTCCGAAAAACCGGCAGCATAACGGTTGTAATTGGGCTCTTTAGTTTGACCTAGTTCTCTAAACGCCTCAAATTTCATTTCCAATTAAGATTACTATTTACCATAAATTGAAACGCCTACTAGTTATCTAGATGTCTCGTTTGATTAATAACCTAGCATGATACTATGTCTCGTTTGTTTGTTAATCCTCATTACAAAAGTACCTGTTGATCTTAGCTTAACAATGGGTATCTGCTTAAGATTAGATAGGTTCATTTTACTTAGTCCTTACTTGATACTTCATAATCCTATGATAGATACTAACCAGTAACGATAGCAAAATGACCATAGTAGTGTCTGTCTAGTTATTATCAGTACAAGCCAAAATTAGACCCCAAAATTACAACGGGGGTGTTTTACATTACAAACATCAAGCAACATGAAAAGAAATAGTCTTCAAGCATCATAATGTTCACAATGGCCATAATCAAGCAACGCACATAGGACAGGCAATCATTCCAAGGAATCATCGTTAGGCACATCGTCCTCGGGTACCTGTTCTTGATCTTCTTCACCTGAGATGATAAAAGAGGGTAAGTCCTGATGAACTCAACGAGGGGGAACGAGAAATAGGTTTTGAAACTCATTTTTCGGTTCAACTTATGAAAACCCTTTTTGCAAGCATAAATATATCACGAGTAAGTACGTAACATGATATAAAAGTAAACGAACACAATTACCCGTCTTTCCTCCCCGAGGTCCTCTAGGAACCAAGCGAGAGTACTTATACACATAGTGAAAAGGATACGGTGAGCTTTTGCTCTCAGTTCATGTCAGTATCAGTTGTTGCGGCCGACTTCAAATCATCCCCTTATCACGCCAAATGGGTGTACTCCGGATGTACCCCGAAATCCTATGACCCAACTCTCCAAGGAAGTCTAGCCCCTAAGCGAGAGAGGGAATTGGACAATGGTAGTCACAGTTGCACCGGTAAGCCCAATGCCGCCCGGTGTGCATGAACGCTACCATGCCAGAATGAAAGGTTGCAACCTTGTATGCAATGCACATTTATGACATTTAATATATCACATTAGGAGGACAACAAAGTAGGTTGCCTCCGAGCAGTCATAAGATTGCACATTGACAAGTAAACAAGCGAGGCATAATAAGACAAGTAATTTCACTTGAAAGGCACATGGAGTTATATGAACATTAAACGGGCAGCCATGTAACGCATGTAAATCAAGTCATATAACTCATTTCAAAGTTCACGTAATCATATAATAAGATTACTCATCATGCAACGGCATCTACGTGGGACCGGGTGCAAGAAAAGCCTACTTACCAACATGAAATCATCGAAATCATATTTAGGGCTACAAGGGCAACTACGGGAAGCCTACTAAACAAATAATCCAACACAACATCCAAAGGATCAACACTTAGCAAATTCACCTAGTTACTAGGGTTCCAATTCGTGCTTACCCGTGCGATTGAGCCCCAAGTCATCTCGAAATCAAACTCAAGCCACGCATTGATTAGTTCATACACCCTCAAGTATTCAAAACAGTCCACACAACATCTCAATGCCACGATCCCAAGCATTTAATACAATGAGAGAAGCTACAATAATTTTTCTAAGCATATCACTAAGTGAAACCCTCACTGCAGTGGACTGTTTTATCACAATCATTAAGACCAGCAAAAAATCTCCAATTCCAGTGAATAAGATGTCAAATTAAATATTAGGAAGTTAACTAAATTCAGAAACAAACCTCACATCATTTGGAGTTCGGGTTCAATAGTTATAGCCAAAACAGTGAGACTGCACAAAACTGTCCAGATTTGCACACATTTTAATACTTGTCCTTTTGGAGGGCCTTAGGGTCAGATTTATCCTTAGTCCATTTCTGACAAAAATGTCCTGAACTGAAACATCTAGCAGCACACCAAATCTCATGCATTTTGGATGTCATTTACTAAGCTAAAACTGGTTCGTTCTACAAGGTCAGTGAATCTGCCAAAACCTGCTTCATTTTTCCAGACTTTCCAGATTTGGACACATTTTAATACTTTGCCATTTTGAGGACCTTAGATTCAAAATTAGCTTTGGCCTATTTCTATGAACAATGTTCATAACTGGAAAAAATAGTTACCTACCAATTTTCATGCATTTTCAACATCATTTACCTAGCCAAAATCACCTCGCACCAACAAGATAGAAAGCTGTCACATACACGATTTCATCCAACATCACATTTTAGCCAAATATCTTGCCATGCATGTTTATAAAAGCTCATGAACACACATATATCTCAAGTACAGAAGCAAAGATAGACATTTAAGGGCATGCATGTGGTTTTTTGAAAGCTTTTCAAGAAGTTTTAGCCCTCACCTTAGCAAAACAACAAGAAGATGCACAAGACTCCTGATGGTTGCACAAGATTGATTCTTTTCCTTGCTTAGCCAAGACACCACTCAATTTTTTTCAAATTTCCTAGCTTAGTAACCATGTTCTTAGTAGGTGCATGTGGTTAGAACAAGAAGAAAAGAAATGGAAGCTAGCAAACTCACCTAAACCGAAATGGAAGTGCTAAAGGCTTGCATGTGCATTTCTTTGCTCCTAGCTTTGCTTGGTCAAGTTCCTTGTTGTTTGGAAGTCTTGAAGAGCCTTAGGATGAAGAACTTTGCTATGGAGTCTACAATATTCAGCTAGGGCTGAGAGAGAGAGAGAAGAATGAGAGGGAGAGAGAAGAATGAGAGGAAAATGAGAGAAATGAAAGAAAAATGAAAGCCTTGCAAATGTTGAAGCATGTGTCGGCCTTGGGCATACAAATTTCAGACTTTTGTGTCTTCAAGGAGTATAATTTGAAGTGTTTAGCATGGGCAAGGAGCTTATGTCGATATTGGTGGAGCTTGGTAGAGTTTTTGAGTTATTTTTTTATTGCTTCGTGTCATTAGTTGTCATAGAATTGTCTAGGTTCAATTTGAATTATGCAAAGCAAGCACAAAGCACACAAGGTGGTCGGCCAAAGAGGTGTTCAAATCTGAAATTTTTTGTCTTGTTCAAGGCTTATTTTATTGTGTGTTTGGGATATGCAAAGAATAAAGAATAAAGAATAAAGAATGTCTACTTTTGGTGCAATTTCGTCTTCTAGTGCATTGACTTAGCATTTTAATATTAGTTAGTGGGATTTGTAGGATTAATTATTGATCTAGTGCTTCGTGTAAGATGCTTTCTTGATTAGCGTAAGGGCACGCTTTCCTAGGTCTAGGGCACACACTACGAGGTAGGGCATGAACTACGAGACGAATGCACGTTTCCCAAGTAAATGCACGCAACCCTAAATGAATGCACGTAATTCAATACAAGGCGCATAAAGCAAAACATAATTCTTAAATCTAGGTTAAGGCACGCAAATCTAGGCTAGGGCACACGAAATGAGGTATCGCACTCAAATCGAGGTCGGGCCTCACAGCATGCTAGCCGGGGGATGGACTACGAACGGCTCCCTCGGGGGCTTTCCCCGGGCATCGAACAACCAACTTAGAATGGGTACGGGCAAGGGGAATCTGACTGTTTAATTAAAACAAAGCATTGCGATGGTCCCTGCGGATGCTCATGCAATGTGATTTCTGCCTAGTGCTCTGAATGTCAAAGTGAAGAGATTCAACCAAGCACGGGTAAACGACAAGAGTAACTATGACTCTCTTAAGGTAGCCAAATGCCTCATCATCTAATTAGTGACGCGCATGAATGGATTAATGAGATTCCCACTGTCTCTGTCTACTATCCAGCGAAACCACAGCCAAGGGAACGGGCTTGCCAGAATCAGCGGGGAAAGAAGACCCTGTTGAGCTTGACTCTAGTCCGACTTTGTGAAATGACTTGAGAAGTGTAGGATAAATAGGAGTCGAAAGGCGAAAGTGAAATACCACTACTTTTAACGTTATTTTACTTATTCCGTGAACCAGAGGTGGGGTACTGCCCCTCTCTTTGGACCCAAAGCTCGCTCTGCGGGCTGATCCGGGCAGAAGACATTGTCAGGTGAGGAGTTTAGCTAGGGTGGCGCATCTGTTAAAAGATAATGCAGGTGTCCTAAGATGAGCTCAACGAGAATAGAAATCTCTTATGGAACAGAAGGGTAAAAGCTCATTTGATTCTAATTTTCAGTTCAAATACGAACCGTGAAAGCGTGGCCTAACAATCCTTTAGACCTTCGGAATTTGAAGCTAGAGGTGTCAGAAAAGTTACCACAGGGATAACTGGCTTGTGGCAGCTAAGCATTCATAGCGATGTTGCTTTTTGATCCTTCGATGTCGGCTATTCCTATCATTGTGAAGCAGAATTCACCAAGTGTTGGATTGCACCAATAGGGAACGTGAGTTGGGTTTAAACCGTCGTGACATAGGTTAGTTTTACCCTACTGATGACAGTGTCGCAATAGTAATTCAACCTAGTACGAGAGGAACCGTTGATTAGCACAATTGGTCATCGCGCTTGGTTGAAAAGCTAGTGGTGCGAAGTTACCGTGCCCTGGATTATGACTGAATGCCTCTAAGTCAGAATTTGAGCAAGAAGCGATGCGCACGCCAGCCGCCCGTTCACCGACCCACAGTAGGGGCCTCCGGTCGCCAAGGGCACATGTCGTTGGCCTAGCTGTTACGACGGAAGCGTCACGATGGCCGCCTTGAAGTACAATTCCCATCAAGTGGCAGGCAAAATCCTTTGTAGATGACTTAAATACGCGACGGGGTATTGTAAGTAGCAGAGTGGCCTTGCTACCACGATCCACTGAAATTCAGCCCTTTGTCGCTCCGATTCGTCCCTCCTCCCTCCCTCTACCCGTTCCACAATCCAATCCTATCCCATCAACCAACAATATTTCCCCCAAACGGACCAAGAGGTTCGACACCCCATGCTGCTCCCCAAGTTTGTCTCCAATTGTGTCTCCAAGTGCCTATGTATCCCAAGTGTCGACACGCGAATGCCCAAGTGTTGCCTAGTGCTCTGTGCCCAAGTTCGAATAACATTTGCCCAAGTTTACCAAGCTCGCTGCTTGCATAAGTGCCGCTACAAGTGTCGTGGGGTTTCAAGACAACTATGCCCGATGATGCCCAAGTGCATGCCCAATTGCTATGCCCAAGTGCCATGCCCAAGTACTATGCCCAAGTGCTATATGCACCCAAGCTCCAAGCCTAAGTTCTATATGCACCCAAGCTCCATGCCCAAGTGCTATGTATGAACGGCCCCCTTGCCAGCCGACCCTACACATCACCTCCAGTGCCCAAGTGTTAGATAGCCTATGCTTGCATGTTAAGAGATGGTAAAAAATTTGAATCTGACCGTGTGTGTTACCCGCCCGACGAGGTGCCTAACATTCTTCCCTTAGTATTAACGGTGACTGAGGTTATGTTGCCCCTATCTCAGACACGGCTGGGCACGTTGGTGAACGGTTGCAGCACGACTACCCATGGTGTTGCACAACGGCGCACATTTTGGCCTTGGATATGGCACGATGGGGCCTCGGATGCGACGCAATGGGGCCTCGGATGGTTAACGATTGGGCCACGGCAGACATGGTTGTTTCACTGTGGAGTCGCGCATGGGGCACGATGGGGCATGGTTGTTACGCTGTGGGGTTGCGCATGGGGCACGATAGGGCAACCAGTTGGGCGACGGTGGGGCGTGCGTATGGGCGAGGTGATGCTCCCATGGACACCGCTATAGCGCTCATGGGGCATGGCTGTGCACGCATGGGGCGAGTTGGTATGAGCATGGGGCACAGATGTAAGAGCATGGGCTGCGAATGTGTGAGCATTGGCCGCGAATGCGCGTGCATGGGCAAGGCTATAGGGCGCATGGGGCGCCCATGCTGCAAGATGGTACGCATATGGGGCGCATATGCCACACGATGGTGTGCGCATGGAGCTCCCATGCCGCATGATATTACGCACATGGGGCGCCCATGCCGCCCGATGGTGTGCGCATATGGTGCCCATGACGCCCACATGGGGTGCGCATGCCACACGTTGATGAGCGAATGGGTTGCCCATGCCGCTTGATGGTGTGCGTGCATAGGGCACCCATGCGGCGTGATGCCACACTTTGTAGTGCGCATGCGGCACCTATGCCGCGCACATGCGGCGCCTATGCCGCGCGCATGGGGTGCCCATGCCAAGCACTGGTGCGCGCGAGGCACGCCTATGCACCGCGATGGTGCACGCATGTGGCGCCTATGCCCCACGCTGGTGCACGCATGGGGTGCTGATTGGGTACGGAGGGGCACTAGTTTTGTGCACAGCAGGGGCACTATAGGGGTACACTTGGGAGACGATGGGGGACAATGAGGGACGGCTTGGGCACTACTTGCGGACGTTGGGCACGATGGGCGATGCTAGACCTTCGGGGGTATTGAGGGCCATTCGTAATATTTTATAACACAAATGTGGACATTGATGTACTTTTAGAATCGATTTTCTAATCTACGAAGTAGTCTTAACAATAACCCTTCCCGACGAATACTTCGTCACATTTAGGAGGCGAATTAGATAAATTGGCTTCCCAATCCATCTAAACATTTTTTTCACAGCAAATATCATCTAAATGAATTAATGTATTAATTAATATGAATTTTTCAGTATTTTCTAGAATTCTTTTTGATTTTTCCCTATTTTTTGAAATTATATAAGGATAATAAAAATTATTTTTGATTACCAATGGATCCAAAAAAAAAAAATTCACAACACATATTAACTAAACAAATTAATGTATGAATTAATATAAAATTTCTAGAATTTTCTAGTATTTTTTTTTGATTTTTCCCTATTTTTCACAATTATTAAATATTTAAAATTATATTTTCAGAAAAAATAATCTTGAAGCATTTGGGTATCATATCCTAACATTGAGCAACAAGTTGAATACGAAGATCATGCCTAATGGGGGCTCTAATAGTGTCAAACACCCATTATGAATCTCTGGCAAAACGTACGCTACTGTTGTCACTTAGGTTTTTGCATCTAAATGTACTATAGGGGGTATGTTGTGTCAAGCCCCCTGGTCAAGGTCCATGCTGAGAGTCGTTGTGGGCACTTCATGCCACATTGTGGGCTATATCGTGGGTTATATTGTGGGCAAAAATGCCTACCGAGTAAATGACGCCGTGGTATTGCATTGCATACCCGTGCGTCGTGGTCGTAACACCCCCGCCCCGCTTCCCCTAGCATATCCCTCGGCGCTGCACCATGATGGCTAATGAAGAAAGTGGTGGCTTCCCTAGCCCCTCATTATCCATCTTGGTGCCGCAGCACTGTCAGTGTCATTTGGATGGCTAACTGTACCCTAACGCGTTGTCGGGCCTGTGCGATGCACAAATCGCCTAGCACATGAAGTTATGGCCGTTGTCGAGTAGATACACACGGCCATAGTATAGTGTCATGGCAATCCAAGCGGAGCGTGGCCTTGGGTGACTCTTGGGGGATGGTAGAGGCATGCGTGATGCGCGAATCGCTTGGCACACACGGCATTGGCTATTGTTAAGCAACGACGCAAGTGTTGCAATGAGACGATTATTGATGCTTCAATGTCATGGCAATCCAAGCACCATGAGGCCATGAAGTCGTCACCCGGTTGGTTCCGACGGGCCTGTGTGATGTGTGAATTGCCTAGCACACGACGCCATGGTCCTCGCTTAGTCGTAATGCGATGGACGTGGTCTAGTGTCGTGGTTTTCCAAGCACTGCGTGGGCAGGAAGTTTGCTTGTCTTGTTCTATGTATGTGGGTGCATATAGGCAGACGGTGGAGGACTGCACGATGCGCGGATAGCCTAGCACACGGCTTTGGCTTTCGTTAAGCAACGACGCGAGCGTTGCGATGAGACAATGGCTAGAGCTTCAATGTCATGGCGATCCAAGCACCGTGCAGCCTCAAAGCTATCCCACGGTGTGGACCCACTGGTCTGTGCGATGCACGAATCACCTAGCACACGACGCCATGGTCCCCGCTGAGTCGTAATGCGATGGACGTGGTCTAGTGTCCTGGCGATCCAAGCACAGCGTGGGCAGGAAGTTCGCTTGTCCTTTTCCGTGCATGCGGGTGCATATAGGGGGCGGTGGGAGACTGCGTGAATCGCCTAGCACACCGCCTTGACTTTCATTAAGTGATGATGCGAGTGTTACGATGAGACGATGGCTAGAGCTTCAATGTTGTGGCGATCCAAGCACCGTGTTGCCTCGAAGCCATCCCATGGTATGTTCCCACTGGCCTGCGCGATGCGCGAATCGCCTAGCACATGACGCCATGGTCCTTACTAAGTCATAATGCGACGGACGTGGTCTAGCATCGTGGCGATCCAAACACCGCCTGGGCAGAAAGTCCGCTTTCAGTTGGTACCTCAGTTGCGTGCAATCGGTGTATGGTCGGGCACCACGAAGTAGGCCCTTAAGCTTGCGACGTGCAGCCTAGTCATGCATCTCGTGCCGTCCTCGTGCTATGTCCCTCAGAAATTCTTTGTGCCTAGCGGTGCGTGCTTGAGCCATCTCGCTGGTTCCGTTCGCCTGAAGGGCTTCGTTTGCCTAGATGGTGGGCGTTTACCGACTTGGTGGTCCGGGCATAGCAAAACTGATAGCATGTGAGTTGTCGTGCGTCGTCCCGTCGCGCTTGCGGGACTGAAGATAAACCCTCCAGCGCTGTGAACTACGACCGCAACCCCGGGTTATACGGGATTACCCATTGAGTTTAAGCATATCAATAAGTAGAGGAAAAAAAGCTTACAAGGATTCTCTAAGTAACGGTAAGCGAACCGGGAACAACCCAACTTGAGAATCGGGCAGCTCTGCCATCTGAATTGTTGTCTGGAGAAGCGTCCTCAGCGGCGGACCGGGCCCAAGTCCCCTGGAAAGGGGCGCCAGAGTGGGTGAAAGCCCTGTCGTGCCCGGACCCTATCACACCACGAGGCGCTGTTGACGAGTCAGATTGTTTGGGAATGCAGCCCTAAAGGGGCGGTAAATTCCATCCAAGGCTAAATACGGGCAAGAGACCGATAGCGAACAAGTACCGCGAGAGAAAGATGAAAAGGACTTTGAAAAGAGAGTCAAATAGTGCTTGAAATTATCGGGAGGGAAGCGGATGGGGGCCGGCGATGCGCCCCGATCGTATGATGAACGGCGAGAGCCGATAAGTCAATCGGCTCGGGGTGCGGACTAGTGCGGATTGGGGCTGCGGCCAAAGCCCGGGTAGTAGATATGCCTGCAGAACGACGTCGCTTCAATCGTGGTAGGGCAGCGCACGCCTTTGGCGTGCTTCTGGATTTGCGCACTCCCAGTGCTGGCTTGTGAGCTCCCCATTCGTCTCGTCTTGAAACACGGACCAAGGAGTCTGATATGTGTGCGAGTCAGCGGGGTGCGTAAACCCGCAAGGCTTAAGGATGCTGATTGGCGGGATCCTTCCCGGGGGGTGCACCACCGACCGACCTTGATCTTCTGAGAGGGGTTCGAGTGCGAGCATACCTGTCAGGACCCGAAATATGGTGAATTGTGCCTGAGTGGGGCGAAACCAAAGAAAACTCTAGTGGAGGCCCGCAGCGATACTGACGAGCAAATCGTTCGTCTGACTTGGG
>CM075767.1:43699497-43714497 GCA_037974665.1 Ehretia macrophylla
CAAGCACCGCATGGGTAGGAAGTCCGCTTTCGGTTGGTACCTCAATTGCATGCAATCGGTACATGGTCAGGTACCACGAAGTAGGCCCTTAAGCTTGCGACATGCGGCCTGGTCATGCACCTCGTGCTGTCTTTGTGCCGTGTCCCTCAGAAATTCTTCTTGCCTAGCGGTGCGTGCTTGGGCTATCTCGCTGGTTCTGTTCGCCTAAAAGGCTTCGTTTGCCTAGACGGTGGGCGTTTATCGGCTTGGTGGTCCGGGCATAGTGAACGTGATAGCACGTGAGTAGTAGTCGGCTTGTATAGGTCGGGTGGATCCCTGCTTAAGCAGCGACGTCCGCCCCTGCTTGCCTCTTCATTTGTGGGCCGAGTGCTTACGTTGCCTCGATCGGCCGGCCAGTTTCTTGTGTTGCGTACCTACAAAGACGGCAATCTAAAATCACATCGTCCATCTTTTGCCTTGCGTCTGCCACCGTCGACAATGTGGGGAGAACCCCTAAGCACGTCCTGTGTTACAGGTTGCTTGCTCCTAAGAGTACGATAGACGTGCCCCATGGTGCGCCGCTCGATCTCTCAGATGCGGCACACCACGACGGTATGGGGTCCTTGGCCTCTCTTTGCCCAAAACCAACATTCTTCGTTAACCGCGTACGACGGTCGTGCGCTCGTCTCGAGCTGTCTAGATCGTGGTAGGGAAGTGCGCACCTTTGTCGTGCTTTGGCATCTGCGCGCTCTCGATGCTGGCTTGCGGGCTCCCCATTTGACCCGTCTTAAAACACAGACCAAGGAGTCTGACATGTGTGCGAGTCAACAGGTGCCACGGAATCAAGAGCTCCAAGTAGGCCATTTTTGGTAAGCAGAACTAGCAATGCAGGATGAATCGAAAGCTGGGTTACGGTGCCCAATTGCGAGCTAACCTAGATCCCACAAAGGGTGTTGGTCGATTAAGACAGCAGGACGGTGGTCATGGAAGTCGAAATCCACTAAGGATTGTGTAACAACTCACTTGCTGAATCAACTAGGCCCAAAAATGGATGGCGCTTAAGCGCGCGACCTATACCCGGCCGTCGGGGCAAGTGTCAGGCCCTGATAAGTAGGAGGGCGCGGCGGTCGCCGCAAAACCCAGGGCTCGAACTCGGGCGGAGCGACCGTTGATGCAGATCTTGGTAGTAGTAGCAAATATGCAAATGAGAACTTTGAAGGCCGAAGAGGGGAAAGGTTCTATGTGAACGGCACTTGCACATGGGTTAGTTGATCCTAATGGTCGGGGGAAGCCCGACGATAGCGTGTTCCATGCGTGCACCGAAAGGGAATCGGGTTAAAATTCCTGAACCAAGATGTGGCGGTTGACGGCAATGTTAGAGAGTCCGGAGACGTCGGCGGGGGCCTCGGGAGGAGTTATATTTTTTGCTTAACAACCTACCCACCCTAGAAACGTCTCAGCTAGAGGTAGGGTCCAGCAGCTGGAAGAGCACCGCACGTCGCGCGGTGTCCTGTGCGCCCCTGGCGGCCCTTGAAAATTCGAAGGACCGGGTGTCGTCCACGCCTGGTCGTACTCATAACCACATCAAGTCTCCAAGGTGAACAGCCTCTGGTCGATAGAACAATGTAGGCAAGGGAAGTCGGCAAAATGGATCCGTAACTTCGGGAAAAGGATTGGCACTAAGGGCTGGGTACGGGGTCCCAGTCTCGAACCCGTCGACTGTCAGCGGACTGCTCGAGCTGCTCTCACGGTGAGAGCTGGGGGACGGACTCGGAACGGCTCTCTTTGGAGCCTTCCCTGGGTGTCGAACAGCCAGCTCAGAACTGGTATGGACAGGGGAATCCCACTATTTAATTAAAACAAAGCATTGTGATTTCTGACCAGTGCTCTGAATGTCAAAGTGAAGAAATTCAACCAAGCGTGGGTAAACGGCGGGAGTAACTATGACTCTCTTAAGGTAGCCAAATGCCTCGTCATCTAATTAGTGACGCACATGAATGGATTAACGAGATTCCCACTGTCCCTATCTACTATCCAACGAAAGCATAGCCAAAGGAATGGGATTGGCAGAATCAGCAGGGAAAGAAGACCCTATTGTGAGGCCCGATCTCGAATTACGTGTGTTACCTCATTTTGTGTGCCCTAACCCTGAACTGCGTGCCTTAACCTAGGTTTAAGAGTCGTGTCTTGATTTACGCGCATTCATTTAGGGTTGCGTTCATTTACTTGGAATACGTGCATCTGTCTTGTAGTTCGTGCCTTACCTTGTAGTGCGTGCCCTAGACCTAGGAAAGTATGCCTGCACGCTAATCAATAAAGAATCCTACACAAAGCACTAGACTAAAATAATCCTACAAACTCCACTAACTATTATTTTAATCCTAAGTCAATTCACTAAAAGACAAAAACACTAAACACTAAACATTCTTTATTCCTTATTCTAGTTGCAAAATCTATGCACCTCAAATACCACAATCAACCTACAATAAAATAAGCCTAAAACAAAAAAAAAAATCAGATTCTTGCTCCATATGGCCGGCCACCAAGGCCTTTTGACTAGCCATGCATGATTTCAAAAATATTCCTAGACAAACCTATGACACAATGCATAAAAAAATAAAACCAAGCACCCTACCCAAGCTTCAACACCTCGGCCTACTCAAATGCCCATGCCAAAAACAATTCAAAACATGCTTTAGATGACACAAATTCAGATTTATGTGAAGCTCAAGGCCGACACACACACACAAGGCATATTCAACACCTTCAACTTCATTCACCTTCTCCTAACTCTCACATTCTCTCTCCCTCTCGGCTATGACCTTTCTTTGACTATCCAAGGCTGAAAAAATTGCTCTCCATACCACTCAAGCTTCGGCCAAAACAAGTAACAAGCAAGCAACATAGCAAGAATTCACACAAGCTCACAAAACTCTTCATTTTCAACCTAAGGTAAGTTTTGATAGTTTTCTTCCTTGTCTTTTGGTTTCACACACATGCACACCTCCTACACAAGCTAACTAAGCTAGGATTTAAAGGAAATCAAGATATCTCTCGGCCAAAGCAAGGAAAGAGGGCCTTTTGTGCATTTTCAAGAGCATTTGTGCATCTCCATCTATCAATAGGCTAAGGTGAGGGTTAAACTCTTTTAAAAGCTTTCAAAACTCACATGCATGCTCTCATATGGCTATAATTTCCTCTGTAGTTATTGTATATGTGTGTATATGAGCCTATCGTCTCATGCATGGCTTGATAATGACTAGAAACTTGAAGATATGTAAACATGTTTTTGCTGGCAGATTAATGACTGTGTAGAACGAAGTGCTTTTCGTTTAATAAAAATTGATAAAAATGCATGAAAATTGGTAGGTCACTATTTTTGTCAGCTCTGAACATTGTTTGTAGAAATAGGCCAAGGCCAATTTTGAATCTAAGACCTCCAAAATGGCCAAATATCGAAAGGTGTCTAAATCTGGAAAACTTGGAAATATGAAGTAGGTTCTGGCAGCTTTCTGACCTTGTGGAACGAAATAGTTTTGGCCTAGTAAATGATTTCTAAAATGCATGAAATTTGGTATTGCACTCGATTGGTCAGTTCAGAACATATTTGGAAGAAATAGGCTAAGGCTGATTTTGAGTTTAAAGGCCTCAAAAGTAGCGAATATTGAAATGTGTACGAATCTGGACAGTTTTGTGTAGTCTCACAGTTTTGGCCATAACTCCTAAATCCGAACTCCAAATGCAGCAAGGTTTGTTTCTAGATTTAAATCACTCATTGAGTTTCAATTTGACATTTGGTTCATGGAATTTGGAGATTTTTTTCTTGGCCAAATGACTGTGGAAAAACAGACCATTGCAGTAGGGTTTTTGGCTTGGTACTATGCTTGAATCATGTTAAAACTTTACTTGTGGTCCTGAAGGCTTGGAATTGTGGCAATTAGAAGTTGTATGGGCTGTTTTGGATGGTTGAGGGTGCTTAATTAATTGATGCATGGCTTGGGTTTAATCGCATGTGTAAGCACGAATCGAGAAATTAGGTCAAACTAAAAGGTCCTAAATACCGCAGCCATCAACCAATACTATTTCCCCCAAATGGACCAAGAGGTTCGATGCCCCATGCAGCTCCCCAAGTTTGTCTCCAAGAGTGTCTCCAAGTGCCTAAGTATCCCAAGTGTCGACACGCGAATGCCCAAGTGTTGCCTAGTGCTCTGCGCCCAAGTCCGAATAACATTTGCCCAAGTTTGCCACGCTCGCTGCTTGCATAAGTGCCGCTGCAAGTGTCGTGAGGTTTCTAGGCAACAATGCCCGATGATGCCCAAGTGCAAGCCCAATTTCTATGCCCAAGAGCCATGCCCAAGTTCTATGTGCACCCAAGCTCCATGACTAAGTGCTATGTGCACCCAAGCTCTATGGCCAAGTGATATGTGTGAACACCCCCCTTGCAAGCCGACCCTGCGCATCGCCTCGAGTGCCTAAGTGTTATACAACTTATGCTTGCTAGTTAAGAGATGGTAAAAAATTTGAATCTGATCTTGTGTGTTACCCGCCCGCCGAGGTGCCTAACGTTCTTCCCACAGCATTAACGGTGACTGAGGTTATGTTGCCCCTATCTTGGACACGGCTGGGCATGTTGGTAAACGTTTGCAGCACAACTGCCCACGGTGTTGCACAACGGCGCACGATAGGGCCTCGGATATGGCACGATGGGGCCTCGGATGCCGCGCGATGGGGCCTCAAATGGTTAACGATTAGGCCACGGCAGACATGGTTGTTGCGCTGTGGGGTCGCGCATAGGGCACGATGGGGCATGGTTGTTGCATTGTGGGGTAGCGCATGGGGCACGATGGGGCAACCAGTTGGGCAACGGGGGGGCATGCAAATAGGAGAGGTGATGTGCCCATGGGCACCGCTGTAGCCTGCATGGGCCACTGCTTTGCGCGCATGGGGCACAGCTGTCACGCCCCGACCCGACCCCGCAAAAGGCCAAGCCCGGACCTCACATACGGACGGAGTCTCCTCTGTACCGTGGACGATCCAAAAACCCTACATTCAATATAATACTCGTGAAATCCACAATAATCATTTGAATCAAGACAACTTCCTTTTAGAAAACATACATCTTCTCATTAACAGCTTTGCAAACCAAACATGTCATGCATTCTACACAAGTATTCATGCCACTAAGCAGTTAAACTATTAGCATGCAATTCTTACTAGTAACGTGAGTATATATTTACAACTTTACAACCTTTAAACTTTTACAACATAAGACCATAAAGGCCTCAAAATAGAAACTACATACAAGGCTACAAGCCTCAAAATGAAGCGTCAACCAAGCAATATATACATCAAGCATGGCCCGCACAAAAGACTGGCAACTATCCACCAGCTAAGCAAAGAAAGTGCTATCAAGGAAACAACTCCACTTGCTCCTCCTCCTCAACTACCTCAATAGGATCAGCTTCAACTACTCCTGTAAAATATAGTATAGAAAGGAATGAGCAAAAACTATTGCTCAGCGAGGTTTATTGGTCTCAAGGACGGAGGTGAGAGGAGAATGCAATGCAAATAGTCAAGCAATTCGTTCAATTATCATATAGAGACACAAGCAAAGCCAACAATAAAACAAGACAAGCATTAAAACTATAATCATTCATTCAAAGGATACGATTCACTTTTCACGAGCAACTTTCAATCACGAATTCGATGACGATGCGCCAGCCCAAACCACCTTATAACTTTAGTTTGGAATACCTCGGAAGTATCCATCAATTCTACGACCCAAATCTCCCTGGGAGGCAACCCATGCGAGAAAGGGAATAGGACACGGAGCTAGGGCAACCAACATTGGCGACCCGAGGCTACCCAGAGAGGCCCATCACACTACCTCTGACTCTACGAATGCAATACAATATACAATGCAACAATCGAGCAATCGAGCAATAAAGCCACACGTGGGAGAATAACAAATTAGGTTACTCTCGCACGCAATAGCAACAGTTGATAAACATTTCAATCAGAATCAACTTTAACAAGCAATAACAAACATTCTACACGCATAACACTATGAAAACCAATAAAAACACAAAACGACCCCAACTTTCCAAACGCTACTACTTTCAAACGAGCCACGAGTTTTGGAAACCGACTTCACCAATCCTCCTAGGTCACCATAAGGCTCGTCTAAAGACCCTGAAACTCTACTTTACCCTAGAATTCCCGCAAAGCCCCGATTTTTCCCTTTGCTCCTTTGAACTACCGTTACCCTAACCAAACACCCAACCAATGCCATAACTGCACCAAAAGTGCTTCCATGGCCTCCCGAGATAATGCCATCATGCAAAACGAGGAAACGCTAAACTCGACCTAAACGACCCCAACTTGAACCAAAGCATTTTTCTCCTTTTTTCCATTACACAATCCAAATAAATCATGAATTTAGGCATTCTAGCATATCTAGCATCTTTTCACATCAACAGAACGCATAACGGAGCAACTTCTGCGAAATAAGGATTTACTATTCATAAATTACTATTCAATTGGCTTTTTAAATTACAATCGCTATATTTAACCGTAGAAAATGCTAAAAGTCTACAAATACATGTTCTACAATTGTCAAGGAACATTCTTTAAGTATCAAAATGGATAAACTAACGATCTACGCATAAAATCCAAAAATTAAAGTTTGTGAACCAAATATTCAAATGCACAAATAAACATGTTTCCCTCACCTTAGACGCTCCTAGACGCAACGAAAACCACGCTGGATGCCTCAGAAACAACCCCGTGAAAGCTCACGCGAAGGTTTGAAGATTTGAAAGTTGAAATGTTTTTTTTTCCCTTTGGAGTTTCGGCCAACTCCTTTTCTATTTTTTCAGCTTTGTTTCTTCTATTTTGCAATGTTTTATGCTTAATAAAAGATGACAACAAGTCCTCTAGTCAAAGCCTTGGTCAAACTACTTAAACATTGGTCAAATAGGCTTATTTTAGACATTTTAAAGCTAAAACAAATAACAAAATTCTAATTCTAGTTAACAACAACTAAAATATTAAAACTAAAATACTAAATACTAGTTTTCACTATTTGCTGAGGACTAGAAAACAATCTCTAACTATCGCTCTTGAAATGCAATGCACTTTGCGACAATAAAGAAGTAACAATTAAATCTCAAAGAACTTAAGAAAAGATAATTTTCAGAAAATAAACAAGAAAATTTCACATTCTGGGCTCGGGTATTACAACAGCTATTGTGCGCATGGGCCACAACTGTGCACGGATGCGGCACGGCTATTGCATGCATGGGGCGAGTTAGTATGCGCATAGGGCGCCGATGTAAGAGCATGGGCTGCCATTATGTACGCATTGGCCACGGATGGGTGCACATGGGCAAGACTATAGCGTGCATGGGGCTCCCATACCGCAAGATGATGTGCGCGTGGGGCAACCATGCCGCACGATGGTACGCGCATAGGGCTCCCATGCCACGGGATGTTGCGTGCATGTGGCACCCATGCCACGCGATGGTGCGCGCATGGGGAGCCCATGCCGCGTGATGGTGTGCACATAGGGCACCCATGCCACGCCATGGTGCGTGCATGGGGCGCGCATGGGGTACCCATGCTGCGTCATGGTTCGCGCATGGGGTGCCCATGCGGCAGCATAATGCACGCATGGGTCGCCTATGCGTCGCAATGGTGCAATCATGGGGCACCCATCCGGAGTGATTGTGCGTTAATGGGATGCCCATGCAGCGCCATGGTGCGCGCATGGGGCACCCATGAGGCACGAGTGTGCGCGCATGTGTTGCCCATGCAGCACGATGGTGCGTGCGCATGGGGCGCCCATAAGGCCTGTTGTCGTACATTGGTACACGCACAGGGTGCACATGCCGCACGATGGTGTGCGTATGCGGCACCCGTTACGCACTCATGGGATGCGCATGCCGCACGTTAGTGCTAGCATAGGGCGCCTATGCCACACGATGGTGTGTGCTCATGGGACGCCCATGCAGCGCGATGCTGTACATTGTGGCACGCATGGGGCGCCCTTACCATGCAATGGTACGTGCATATGGCGCGCATGGGCCGCCCATGCCGCGTGGTGGTGTGCGCATGGGGCGCCCATGCGCCGTTCTGGTACACGCATGCGGCGCCGATGCCCTGCGCTGGTGCATGCATGGGGCTCTGATGGGGCACGGAAGGGGCACTAGTTTTGTGCACAGCAGGGGCACTATGGTGATACGCTTGGGAGACGATGGGGGACGGCTATGGCACTACTTGGGGACGTTGGGCACGATGGCCAATGCTAGACCTTCGGGGGTATTAAGGGCCATGCGTAATGTTTTATAACACAAATGTGGACATTTATGTGCTTTCAGAATTGGTTTCCGAATCTACGAAGTAGAGTTAACAATGACCCTTCCCGACGAACACTTCGTATATTTGGGAGGCGAATTAGATTAATCGGTTTCCCAATCCATCCAAACAAATTATTCACACCAAATATCATCTAAATGAATTAATGTATTAATTAATATGAATTTTCCAGAATTTTATAGAATCTTTTTTGATTTTTTTCCTATTTTCAGTAATTATGTAAAGATAATAAAAATTATTTTTCGTTCCCAATGGATCCAAAAAAAAAATTTCACAACAAATATTAACTAATCAAATTAATGTATGAATTAATATAAATTTTCCAGAATTTTCTAGTATTTTTTCAGATTTTTACCTATTTTTCGCAATTATTAAATATTTTTAAAAAATTTTCTAAAAAAATAATCTTGAAGCATTTGGGTATCATATCCTAGCAATGAGCAGCAAGTTGGATACGAAGATCATGCCCAATGGGGGCTCTAATAGTGTAAAACACCTATTATGAATCCCTGGAAAAATGTACGCTACTATTGTCACTTGGGGTTTTGCATCTAAATGTACTATAGGGGGGTATGTGGTGTTAAGCCCCCTAGTCAAGGTCCATGTTGGGGGTCGTTGTGGGCACTTCGTGGCACATTGTGGGCTATATCATCGGCTATATTGTGGGAGAAAATGTCTACCGAGTGAATGACGCCGTGGTATTGCATTGTATACTTGTGCGGCGGGCTCGTGCCACCCCCGGCATGTCCCTCGTCGCGGCACCAAAATTGGTAATGATGAACGTGGTGGCTTCTCGAGCCCCTCATTATCCATCTTGGTGTTGCAGCACCGTCGGCGTCATTTGGATGACTAATGAGGGGGCGAGTGGTTGCCCAAGCACAAAACTAGCTATCCTTGTACCGCCGGCTAGGCACACGTTGGGGGACATTCCCGTCCCCTAGCGCATCGTCGGGCCTATACGATGCACGAATCGCCTAGCACACGAAGATATGGCCAATACTGAGTAAATACGCACGACCATGGTGTAGTGTCATGGGGATCCAAGTACCGCGTGGGCTTGGGTGACTCTTGGGGGATGGTGGGGGCATGGGTGATGTGCGAATCGCCTGGCACATGCAGCATTGGCTTTCGTTAAGCAACAACGCGAGCATTGCGATGAGACAATTGCTGATGCTTCAATGTCGTGGCGATCCAAGCACTATGCGGCCTTGAAGCCATCCCCCGGTTGGTTTTGATGGGCCTGTACGATACTCGAATCACCTAGCACACAACGCCATGGTCCTCGCTTAGTCGTAATACGACGGACGTGGTCTAGTGTCTTGGCGATCCAAGCACTGCATAGGCAGGAAGTTTGCTTGTCCCGTTCCGTGCATGTGGGTGCATATAGGCGGACGGTGGGGGACTGCACGATGCGCGAATCGCCTAGCACACGGCTTTGGCTTTCGTTAAGAAATGACATGAGCGTTGCGATGAGACGATGGATAGAGCTTCAATGTCCTGGCTATCCAAGCACCGTGCAGCCTCGAAGCCATCCCATGGTGTATTCCTATAGGCCTGTGTGATGCGCGAATCGCCTAGGACACGACACCATGGTCTTCGTTGAGTCATAATGCGATGGACGTGGTCTTGTGTCGTGGCGATCCAAGCACCGCATTGGCAAGAAGTTTGCTTGTCCCTTTCTGTGCATGCGGGTACATATAGGGGGACGGTGAGGGACTGCGCAATGCACGAATACCCTAGCACATGGCCTTGGATTTTGTTAAGTGACAATGCGAGGGTTGCGATTAGGCGATGGCTAGAGCTTCAATGTCGTGGCGATCCAAGCACCGTGCTGCCTCGAAGCCGTCCCACAGTGTGTTCCTACTAGCCTGCGCGATGCGCGAGTCGCCTAGCACACGACGCCATAGTCCTCGCTGAGTCGTAATGCGACGGACATGGTCTAGTGTCATGGCAATCCAAGCACCGCATGGGCAGGAAGTCCACTTTTGGTTGGTACCTCAGTTGCGTGTAATCGGTGCATGGTCGGGCACCACGAAGTAGGCCCTTAAGCTTGTGACATGAGGCCTGCTCATGTACCACGTGCCATCCTCGTGCCATGTCCCTCAAAAATTATTCGTGCCCAGCGGTGCGCGCTTGGGCCATCTCGTTGGTTCCGTTCGCCTGAAGGGCTTCGTTTGCCTAGATGGTGGGCGTTTACCGATTTGGTGGTCTGGGCATAGCGAACGCGATAGCACGTGAGTGGTAGTCGGCTTGTATGGGTCGGTTGGATTCCTACTTGAGCAGCGATGTCCACCCCTGCTTGCATCTTCATTTGCAGGCCGAGTGCTTATTTACATATGTCCTCCATTTGTAGATATTTTTGTGAATTTAATTCTTAAAAAGCTTATTTACAAATAGTTATTATTCATAAATTTTCAACTGTTTTATTTTCTTGATTTTTCATTTTTTCTATGTTACTTGTTATCTAGGAGGCATGAAAAAATTGGAATTACGTGCATAGCATATAGGGAACTCGAGTTATAAAAATGTAAGTATATCGCATGAATAGTACTTTTCAACTTTTTAATGAAACAACCAATGATCCATTTAGCAACTACTTGATCCATTTGCTTAGCATTTGACCCATTTTAAAACCCACCCAAGACCATAGACCTTTGACCATTTGACCAAGTAATTATATAAGCCAAATAAAACAACACAACACATAAATACACACACACAATCGGCTCTTTCACACCACATACACACACACACGCTAAAAACACACACACACACACACACTCATGGCTGAAAACAGGAAAGAAGAAGAAGAAGAAGAAGAGAAAGGAAAGGAAAAAGGGAGAATTAGCTCAAGTTCAAGCCACTCTTGCATCTCTGATAAGTTCAAGGTAAGTGGTCTGCATTTCTTTGTGTTTTTCTTGAATTTTAAAAAATGGTAAGTTTATGAAATAATGAAATAAGTTGATTGCTTATTTGTATTAGCTAACTAATTTGTTACTTGTGATGAATATGTGAAATACAAGTGTTATTAGTTAAATCTAGGGTTGTTGGTTTGTTAGTTGTTGTTGTTGTAGAGGTTGGAGTTGATGAATTAATGTAGCTTTAGTGTTTGTATAATTGCTTGAAAGAAGCTTGTCTTAACTCTAGAATGTAACACCAAGCTCATAGAATCACGAATTGCAAGCTAAGAGAACATTTGGTACAAGAGTGTCATTCTGGACAGTGCACTGTAGCCATTTTCTAGAACCTTTTTGGCATAGTAAACGAGCTTAGAATTGAACGAAATTTTTATAGCAACTGGATTAGACAGTTTAGAACAAATGATAATGTGTGTACTCGAGGACAATCTCTTTTGTTGTCCTCCTTGTGTGTATATCGGCTTATTTTTTTATATTGTTATTATTATTGCTTCTTGTGTTATCGAGTCTTTGGTTGCGCAACCATATCATAGGGGCAAATGCGATGGGCCTCTTTGGGCGGTAGCGGGTTTGCCAGGGTTAGTGCTCTAGCTCCGTACCCTATTCCCTCACTCGCCTGGTCTGGAGATTTCTAGGGAGTGTTGGGTCGTAAAATTATCGGGGTACATCTGGAGTACACCCACTGGAGTGATTGAGGTTTTATGCTGGCACATTGATCGAGGTTCGTGGTTCATGATTGAAGATCAAGTGAATTCTGGAGTGTTGGGGTTAAATGAATTGTATGCTTTTTAATGTGTGATAACTTGGCATTTACATTGCTCTTTTGTTGTTTAATTGATTTCTTTGTATTAAATGTTGCATTGCACGCCCCGGTAGACTATATCTGTGAAACCCCAGTTTTCGTCTTTACCTCAATTTGCGTGATTTGACCTGTTTATGTGTTATATGAGTCAGAATGTGCTAAATATGTGATTTATATTCCTAATACATGTTATGTGTGCATTCATGAAATTTTCATCAAAATGGGCATCAGAAATTTTATCGTCAGTTTTTGTGAATAGTATTTTGAACGCACGTCCGCTAAAATTTTTACACGGATATTTTAAACGTCTTAAAACCTAGTCCTCCGATATTAATAGACCCATGTTTGTTAAAAATTGATTCTGAAACGAAATAAAAATTTAAATGGACTTTTCAGGCAAAAAATAGCATTTTTGAGCCAAATAGTAATTTCTTCTAAACCCGATTCTTGCATTGACTTTCGTTGACCTATTATATATTAATATAAATGTATTTATATGTGGTATTAAATGATTTTAGATTAATTGTGCATTCAAAAGACATTTGAAAACAAATAATATGACTTTTCACCTTCTTCTGCAAAAATTGAGTTTTTAACCTTGTCGGGTGTAAGTCTATGCATGTGAAACTTGTTGTCAACTAAAAATATACTATTTAAAAATAGTCTAAGTGTTAATTGCATTTGGGTGAACAAAAATAGTCTAAAAACAATTAAAAGACTAAAAATACTAGTTAAAAGACTAAAAATACTAACTTTGACTTTGCAAATTTTGTTGACCTTGAGCTTATATAATCAACACACATTAAAAACAAAGAAAACATACTCACAAGACACACACATTACTGAAAATCCATGAGGGAGAAGAAAGAAGGCATTTTCAAGGTTTTTCAAAGCATTTTTCACATAGATTTTGCAATTCAAGTGCAAATCACTTCATTCAAAGCTTGATTTCACTTGTTGGGCATCCATTCTACATCTTTCTTGCATCAAAACACATCAAAGGTGAGAGAAAAATTCTAGATCTCAAAATGTCATTTTTATGTTTTTGCATATAATTAAATTTTGAACTGTTAGAATGTTGAATTAATGTTATATTACTGCTCAGTAGATGCTAAGGATTGATTATATGTGTTTATATCTGTTTTGAACCGTTGTAGCATGAATTTTTATTTTTCTAGTATTAAAATTGAGTTTTTGGCTATTTGTTGAATAATTGGAGTTGTGGTGGTCAGAATCGATTGCTGTTAGCTTGTAAAAGTTTGTTAAATACGTGGTAGTAATGTTGTATTGCCGAAATTTTGAGTGTGATGTCGAGGTGAAAGTCCAAAAATTTCAGCCTAGGTGCATTGAGGTTTTAGGGTTGTTGGGCTTAATTTGGATGGATTATGGTTGGTTTCCGAGGGGGCTAATGTTGTTGATTGAGTGGGGAAGTGATAGAAACCGGTTTGGAGGTTATCGGATTAGTAGAATGTAAGTTATGACTTTTAGAAGTTTAGGTTGTCTTTCTTTAAAATGTTGAATTATGCGTTTAGATGTTTGGGTGGTGTTTGAGTGATTGAATTGTGAGTTGTTGATGGTTAGACTAGGGTTTGAATGTGTGGTTATTGCATGTTAAGTTGGATGGCCTACTTTGTCATCTAGCTTAGTTGTTGAGTTGTTAATTGTTTATTTGATGATATGTTGTTGAAATGATGATTATTGATTGATTAATGATGAACCGGGAGATAGGAAACCTACTTTGTTGTCCTCGTGTGATAATTGATTATTGATGAGCCGGGAGATAGTCAACGTAAAAGGTTGTCCTCTTGAGATTTGAATGTTTATTATTATTGTCATGAGCCTTGATATGTGTGTGCCACCTCTCGGGCAGCGTCGGGCTGTCGGGTTGAAAACGACAAGACTATCATAGGCTACCCCCAGCTCGCATAGGCGGAGGTGCCATGGAGGGAGGGGCTAAAGAAGTACCTCGGGTGCGTGAGTAATGGGGAGTTACAAGAAGAACGGTTGAGATCGTAATGGCGTTTGGAGCTACACCAACTAGTGTATCCTTTATTGATTGGTCATTATAATTAATGTGCTTATATTGTTATTGATGATTATTATGTGTTTACGACTCAAAGGATGATTTCCAAGGAGTATAGGAAATACTGTTAGAGATCTATCGAATCCTTACTGGGCTTGTTTTATATAAGCTCACTCTCAATTATTGCATGCATACAGGTGTTACCGATCCAGATTTCGGGTACATGCCTCAGGAAGCTGAGAATGTGCTTTATGTGGACAAGTCCTATGTGCCAAAGTCTGGTCCTTGATATCTGAGATGTAGTTCTCTTTTGTTATCTTGTATATTAAAACTTGATGTTTTGTATTTACTTAGAAGTTTATGATGTATAAGATGTTGAAAAGATAATGAATTAAACGTTGCTAGCTTAGTAGTCTTGTTTTGGAACATGATTAGGTTGCTAGATTGGTTATAATCTATTTTAGAAATGTATGTTATATAGTAAATGTATGATGTTGGAACGGAGGCGTATAACCTATGGATGCAATGGTAAAAGAATGTTTAATGTATATTGTGGTTGTGTTGTTTAATTGTTGAATTATTTGTGGAGGTGGATGTATGAGTTGCGAAGAGGTTCGTTTAGAGCCTCGGTATCCGGGTTACAGTCGTTATACTGCCGAAATTCCGTTGCGTCCTAACTGGTCTTAAGGGGGGTCGAGTTGGGGCGTGACAATATCCCTCACTGAGCAATTGTGATTGCTCATACCTCG
The DNA here is from genome assembly GCA_037974665.1 of Ehretia macrophylla. NCBI lineage: Eukaryota > Viridiplantae > Streptophyta > Magnoliopsida > Boraginales > Ehretiaceae > Ehretia > Ehretia macrophylla. Next base: position 43,714,345 of record CM075767.1, read on the forward strand.
CTAAACATGTTTCAGGTGGTGCAGTTGGAGGAGTTGTCTTGATTGTTGTGTGCTATTGCTTGAGATTGAAGTATTTTCCTGCTAAATTGTGGAAGACTTTGTTCGTATTATGTTAGGTTCTATTTTGTGCCTATGGGCTTGTATATATTTGGA
>CM075767.1:43719497-43799497 GCA_037974665.1 Ehretia macrophylla
ACTTATTCTGTGAATCGGAGGTGGGGCACTGCCCCTCTTTTTGGACCCAAGGCTCGCTCTACGGGCCGATCCGGGTGGAAGATGTTGTCAGGTGGGGAGTTTGGCTGGGGCGGCACATCTGTTAAAAGATAACGCAGGTGTCCTAAGATGAGCTCAACGATAACATAAATCTCGTGTGGAATAGAAGGGTAAAAGCTCGTTTCTAACAATCCTTTAGACCTTCGAAATTTGAAGCTAGAGGTATCAGAAAAGTTACCACAGGGATAACTGGCTTGTGGAAGCCAAGTGTTCATAGCGATGTTGCTTTTTGATCGTTCGATGTCGGCTCTTCCTATCATTGTGAATCAGAATTCACCAAGTGTTTGATTGTTCACCCACCAATAGGGAACGTGAGATGGGTTTAGACCGTCGTGAGACAGGTTAGTTTTGCCCTACTGATGATAGTGTTGTAATAGTGATTCAACCTAGTACGAGGGGAACTGTTGATCCACACAATTGGTCATCGCGCTTGGTAAAAAACAAGTGGCGCGAAGCTACCGTGTGCTGGATTATGACTGAACGCCTTTAAGTTAGAATCTGGGCTCGAAACGATGCGCTCGCCCGTCGCCCATTCATTGACCCGTAGTAGGGGCCTCTTATCCCTAAGGGAACGTGTTGTTGGCCAAGCCGTTGCGACGGAAGCGCCGCGATGGCCGCCTTGAAGTACAATTCCCATCGAGCGGCGGACAGAATCCTTTGCAGATGACTTAAATATGTGACGGGGTATTGTAAGTAGCAGAGTGGCCTTGCTGCCACGATCCACTGAGATTCAGCCATTTGTTGCTCTGATTCGTCCCTCCCCCCTCATCACACACGTTCCACAATCCAATCCCATCCCATCAACCAACACTATTTCCCCCAAATGGACCAAGAGGTTCGATGCCCCATACTGCTCCCCAAGTTTGTCTCCAAGTGTGTCTCCAAGTGCCTAAGTATCCCAAGTGTCGATGCACGAATGCCCAAGTGTTGCCTAGTGCTCTACGACCAAGTCCGAATAACATTTGCCCAAGTTTGCCACACTCGCTGCTTGTATAAGTGCCGCTGTAAGTGTCGTGGGGTTTCGAGGCAACGATGCCCGACGACGCCCAAGTGCATGCCCAATTGCTTTGCACAAGTGCCATGCCCAAGTGTTATTCCCAAGTGCTATGTGCATCGAAGCTCTAAGCCCAAGAGCTATGTGTGAACGGCCCACTTGCCAACCGACCCTGCATATCGCCTCGAGTGCCCAAGTGTTAGACAACCTATGCTGGATTGTTAAGAGAAAGTAAAAAATTTGAATCCGACCTTGTGTGTTACCCGCCCGCCGAGGTGCCTAACGTTCTTCTCTTAGTATTAACGGTGACTAAGGTTATGTTGCCCATATCTCAGACACGGCTGGGCACATTGGTGAACGGTTGCAGCACGACTGCCCATGGTGTTGCATGACAGCACACACTTGGGCCTCGGATATGGCACGATGGGGCTTTAGATGGTTAACGATTGGGCCACGGCAGACATGGTTGTTGCGCTGTGGGGTCGCGCATGGGGCACGATGGGGAAACTAGTTAGGCAACGGTGGGGTGCGGGGATGGGCGAGGTGATGGGCCCATAGGCACCGCTGTAACGCGCATGGGCCATGATTGTGCACGCATGGGGCGAGTTGGTATACGTATAGGGCGCGGATGTAAGAGCATAGGCCGTGGATGTGTGCGCATTGGCCACGAATGCGTGCGCATGGGCAAAGATACAGTGCATGGGACGCCCATGACGCAAGATGCTGCACGCATAGGGCGCCCATGCCGGACGATGGTGTGTGCATGGGGCGGCTATGCCCGACGATGGTACTCGCATTGGGCGCCCATGCCGTGCCATGGTCCGCATATGGGTTGCCCATACTATGCCATGGTGCACACATGGGGCGCCCTTGTTGCGCCATGGTTCGCACATGGGGCGCCCATGCGGTACTATGGTACGCACATGGGGCACCCATGCGGTGCAATGGTACACGCATGGGGTACCCATGCTGCGCCATGGTACACGCATGGGGCGCCCATGCGGCGCGATGGTGTCACGCCCTAACCCAAACTATGGAGGCTAGACTAGGGTATGACCTAATTCCTTTACACCATTTCACATACTTAACCGTTGTTATGATTTAACACTTAACGTTGGCCTAGGACTCCAAAAGATTTTTTTTCGAAAAACCGACAACATAACGGCTGTTTTTAAGACTTTTGGTTTGACCTAATTTTCTAAACGCCTCAAAACCTTAAATCATTTATTTGGTTCCAACTAAGATCCTTATTTCATCCTCAACCGATATGCCTATTGATCTAACTCGATAGTCTCATTTGATTAACAAGCCTAACAAGGTAACTATGTTCCGTTTATTTATAAACTCCTTTTACGCGAGAACCTGTTTTCCTTTAGCCTACGAGTAAGTACCTCGATAAGATTAGATAGATTTATTCTATTTGATCTTTCACCTAATGCTTCAGTTGCCTATGATAGTTGCTAAATTAAAATAGTGATAGCAAACCATTAAAATAACGTTTTCGTCTAATTATAATCAGTACGAACCAAAATTAGACCCCAAATTACAATGGGGGGGTCATTTACAATAGCAACATAAGAAATAGTCTTCAAAACAAACATAACATTCACAAAATAACCACAGTCAAGCAAGGCACATAAGGCATGCAATTACTCCAAGGAGTCATCAACAGGCACGTTCTCCTCGGGTACCTGTTCCAAATCTTCTTCACCTGTGATGATAAAAGAGGGTGAGTCCTTATGAACTCAATGAGAGGGAATGAGAGATAACGTTTTGAAACTCTTTTCCGGTTAACCTTATTGAAAAAAAAAACCCTTTTTGAAAACATGTCACATAATACAAATAATAATGTACGCAAGGTATAAGAATCAAATTGAACAATAGATACAATTACCAATCATTTCAAGGATACGGTGAGCTTTTTGCTCTCAAGTTCATTTTCGATAACAATTGTTGCGGCCGACTTCAATCATCCACTTATCACTCCAAATGGGTGTACTCCGGATGTACCCCGAAATCGTACGACCCAACTCTCCAAGGGTAAAATGCCAAGCGAGAGAGAGAATTGGACCATGGTAGTCACGGGAGCACTGGCAAGCCCTATGCCGTCCAGCGTTCGTGAAACTCTACCATGCCACAATGAAAGGTTGCAACCTTGTATGCAATGCACAATTATGCCATTTAACAATTCACGTTAGGAGGACAACAAAGTAGGTTGTCTCCGAGCAATTATAAGATCACATATTGACAAGTAAACATCCGAGGCATGCTTGGATATATATATTCACTTGTACAACACTTAGAAGTATATAAACATTTAACGGGCAGCCAAGTGACACCGATGAAACAAGTCATATAACTCATTTTTTTGGGTTCACATGTCAAATGTTTATACCATGCAAGCATGCTATGACACTTACATGAAATTGGGTGCAAGAATAGTTCACTTATCAACATGCAATCACTGAGAATCATATTTAGAGTTATAAAGACAATTCCGGGCAGCCTATTAACATTCGTCAACGTCAATTGAACACAATTAACCATAGGATCATCTCTTAGCAAGTAGTCATAAGCGATAGGGCCTCAATTCTGTTCTTACACATGCGATTAAGTAACCATTCATCAATTAATGAACCCAAGCCATGAATCAACCAAATTAAGCAACCTAAACCAACCATAACAGCCCACACAACTTCTAAGTGGCATAATTCCAAGCATTCAATACCTCAAGCAAGGTTACCACATGATTCAAAGCATATTACTAAGCAAAAACCTTACTGCAATGGTCTGTTTTTCCACATTCAATTAGCCAAGCAATTAATCTCCAATTTCAGTGTACTAATTGTCAAATTAAATCTTAATGAGTGATTTAAGTCTAGGAACAAACTTCACTGCATATGGAGTTCGTACTTAGGAGTTATGGCCAAAACCCGTGCGACTACGCAAAACTGTCCAGTTTTAGACACATTATTATTTTTGCCATTTTGAGGGTCTTAAAGTCAGAATTAGCCTTAGCCTATTTCTGCAAAAAAATGTTCCGAACTGAAAAATATAGTGACCTGCCAATATTCATGCATTTTTATCAACGTTTACCAGGTCAAAAGCACTTCGTTCTACAAGGGCAGTAATCTGCCAGAAAAATGAGTTTGCATATCTCTAAGTTTCTAGCCAAAATCAAGCCATGCATGAGTAGATAGGCTCATATACACACATATACAATAACTACAGAGATAAATATAGCCATATGAGAGCATGCATGTGAGTTTTGAAAGATTTTAAAAGAGTTTAACCCTCACCTCTTGAAGACTTAGCAAATGTGCATAAAATACTATTGAAAACGCACAAATTGACCTCATTCCTTGCTTTGGCCGAGTGGTAGCTTGATTTTCCTCAAATATTAGCTTAGTTAGCATGTTTAGAGAGTGTGCATGTGTGCACAACCAAAAGGCAAAAAAAGATGAAGCATAAAAACCTACCTTGGCCAAAAATTGTGAGCTTGTTGAGGGAGTTGAGTGTTCCTTGCTTAGTTGCTTGCAAGGGTCGAATGCTTGAGAGTATTAGAGAGTTCTAGAGAGCAAAGTTGAGCCTTGGAAGCTCAAGAGGCAGCCATGGCCGAAAATGGAGAGAGAATGGGAGAGTTTGAGAGGAAAAGAGAGAGTTTGATGAGTTGTTTGTGTGTGTGTGTCGACCTTGGGCCTTGCAAGACTAAAATTTTTGTCATCTTTGAATATAATATGAATTGTGGTAGCATGTAGGGTGTGTAGGAATAATTTTTATGCTTTCTTGTGTTTTGTGTGTGTGTAAGGGAATGTTTTGTGTCTTGTGTGAGTTTAATTTACAATTTTGTGTGTAAGAGAAAGTTGGGTTGTTTGTCTTCTAGTGGGTTGAATTGGGATTATAGTTTAGTATTTAATAGCTAGTGGATTTTGTAGGAAAATCTGATTAGGTATATTATATTGGGGAGGTTTTGGATGATGATAGGGTTTTGTCTTGTAGTGAGTTTGAATTAGGATTAAAATAATGTTAGTGGAATGTTTAGGAATAGTTTAATGTTATTTTATAGTTAGTGGAGTTTGTAGGATTTGAATTAGGGAATTTAATATTGATTAGTAGATTGTGTAGGATTATTTTATTGTCTAGAGCTTTGTGAATGAATATTTATTGATTAGCGTGCAAGCACGCATTCCAAGGTCTAGGGCATGCACTACGAGGTAAGGCATACACTTTAAGACTAAGGCACGTACTTCAAGATAAATACACGAATTCTAATGCAAATGCACACAACCTTAGGTAATACACGTAAACTAATGTAAGACACATATTTCGATGCAGTGTACACAAATTGAGGTACGACTCTTATATCTAGGTTAAAGCACGCAATTCAAGGTTAGTGCACGAATATTGAGGTATTGCACGTAAATCAAGGTCAGGGCATGTAGATTTAGGTATCGCACGTAAGTTAAGGATTAAGGCACACAAGTCCAGGTCAAGGCACGTATGACGAGGTCGGTCATATAATTTTGGGTATAAGGCACGCAAACTAAGGTATGACACATTATTCGGGGTCGGGCCTCACAGATGGTGTGCGCATGGGGCGCCCATGCCGCGCGATGGTATGCGCATACGGCACCTATGACGGACGCATGGGGCATGTATGCCACACGTTGGTGGTCGCATGGGACGCCCATGCCACGAGATGGTTCGTGCATGTGGCGCCCATGCCGCTCGCATGGGGCACCCATGCTGCGCGCTGGTGCGCTTATGGGGTGCCCATACGCAACACTGGTGCACGCATGCAATGCCCATGCCCCGCGCTGGTGCATGCATGGGGCACTGATGGGGCATGGATGGGGAATTGGTTTTATGCACAGCAGGGGCACTATAGGGGTACACTTGGGAGACGATGGGGATGGCTTGGGCACTACTTGGGGACGTTGGGCAAGACGGGCGATGCTAGACCTTCGGGGGTATTGAGGGCCATGCGGAATATTTTATAACACAAATGTGGACATTGATGTGCTTTTAGAATTGGTTTCCGAATCTACGAAGTAGTCTTAACAATGACCTTTCCTAGCGAAAACTTCGTCACATTTGGGAGGCAAATTACATGGGGCCGATACGGGGGAGGCGGCTCGTCCCCAGCCCATGTGTCAGTCCTGAGTTGGTGCGAATGCCCCTCAAACAATAAACCCCGGTGCAGAATGCGCCAAGGAAAATGAAAAATAGGGGCCAGCCTATCCTTGCCTTGTCCGCTGTGTGCCGAGTTAGGGCTCGGTCCCTTATGAAATGAAAATAACTCTCGGCAATGGATAACTCGGCTCTCGTATCGATGAAGAACGTAGAGAAATGCGATACTCGGTGTGGATTGCAGAATCCCGTGAACCATCGAGTCTTTGAACGCAAGTTGTGCCTAAAACAGTTAAGCCGAGAGCACGTCTGCCTGGGTATCACGCATCGCGTCGCCCCCCTACCGCGCTCCCCAACATTGGGTTATCAGGTTCGTGCATGGGGACGAAATGTGACCTCCTGTGTCTCGAGGCACGATTGGCCGAAATACGAGTCCGGCGCGACGGACGTCACGACAAGTGGTGGTTGGTCCATTAAACTCGCGAGTTGTCGTGCGTCGTCCCGTCGCGCATGCAGGACTAAAGATAGACCCTCTAGCGCTGTGCGATACGACCGTGACCCCAGGTCAGGTGGGATTACTTGTTGAGTTTAAGCATATCAATAAGCGGAGGAAAAGAAACTTACAAGGATTCCCTTAGTAACAGCGAGCAATTCGGGAACAACCCAGCTTGAGAATCTGGAAGCTACGCCATCCAAATTGTAGTGTGGAGAAGCGTCCTCAGCGGCGGACTGAGCCTAATTCCCCTGGAAAGGGGCGCCACAGAGGGTGAGAGCCTCGTCGTGCCCGGACCCTGTCGCACCACGAGGCGATGTCGGTGAGTTAGGTTGTTTGGGAATTCAGCCCTAAGCGGGCGATAAATTCCGTCCGAGGCTAAATACGGGCTAGAGACCGATAATGAAAAAGTACCGCGAGGGAAAGATGAGAAGGACTATGAAAAAAGAGTCAAAGAGTGCTTGAAATTATCGGGAGAGAAGCGGATGGGGGTCGGTGATGTGCCCTGGTCATATGCAGAACGGTGAGAGCCAGTTCACCGATCGGCTCGGGGCACGAACCTGCGCGGATTGAGGCGGCGGCCAAAGCCCAGGTAGTAGATATGTCTGCGAAATACCGTCGCCTCAAACATGGTGGGGCAGCGCGCGCCTTTGGCTTGCTTCTGCATCTGCGCGCTCCCGGTGCTAGCTTGCGGGCTTCCCATTCGACCTGTATTAAAACATGGACCAAGGAGTCTGACATGTGTGTGAGTCAATAGGTGCGTAAACCCGCAAGGCGCAAGGAAGCTGATTGGCGGGATCCCCCCCGGGAGGTGCACCGCTGACCGACCTTGATCTTCTGAGAAGGGTTCGAGTGAGAGCATACCTGTTGGGACCTGAAATATGGTGAACTATGCTTGAGCAGGGCGAAGCCAGAGGAAACTCTGGTGGAAGCCTGCAGCGATACTGATGTGTAAATCATTCATTTGACTTGGGTATAGGGGTGAAAGACTAATCGAACCATCTAGTAGTTGGTTCCTGCTGAAGTTTCCCTCAGGATAGCTGGAGCTCGCGTGCGAGTTCTAGCAGGTAAAGCCAATGATTAGAGGCATCAGGGGCGCAACGCCCTTGACCTATTCTCGAACTTTAAATAGGTCGGACGGCGCGGCTGCTTCGTTGAGCCATGCCACGGAATCAAAAGCTCCAAGTGGGCCACTTTTGGTAAGCAGAACTGGAGATGCGGGATGAACCGAAAGTCGGGTTATGGTGCCCAACTGCGCGCTAACCAAGATCCCATAAAGGGTATTGGTCGATTAAGACAGCAGGACGGTGGTCATGGAAGTTGAAATCCGCTAAAGATGTAACAACTCACCTGCCGAATCAACTAGCGCCAAAAATGGATGGCGCTTAAGTGCGCAACTTATACCCAACTGTCGGGGCAAGTGCCAGGCCTCGATGAGTAGGAGGGCGCGGCGGTCGCCACAAAACCCAGGGCGCGAGCCTGGGCGAAGCGACCGTTAGTGCAGATCTTGGTGGTAGTAGGAAATATTCAAATGAGAACTTTGAAGGCCGAAGATGGGAAAGGTACCATGTGAATGGCACTTGCACATGAGTTAGTCGATCCTAAGGGTCGGCGGAAGCTTGACAGATAGCTCGTTATGTGCGTGCACTGAAAGGGAATCGGGTTAAAATTCCTGAATCGGGACGTGACGGTTGACGGCAACGTTAGGGAGTCCGGAGACGTCGGCAGGGGCCTCAGGAAGAGTTATCTTTTCTATTTAGCCTGCCCATCATGGAAATGGCTCAGCCGGAGGTAGTGTCCAGTGGCTGGAAGAGCACCGCACGTCGCACTGTGTCTGGTGCGCCCCCGGCGGCCCTTGAAAATTTAGAGGACCGAGTGCCGTTCATGCCCGGTCATACTCATAACCGCATCAGGTCTCCAAGGTGAAAAGCCTTTGGTCGATGGAACAATGTAGACAAGGGAAAATGATTGGCTTTGAGGGCTGGGCACGGGGGCCCCAATCTTGAACCCGTCGGCTGTCAGCGGACTGCTCAAGTTGCTCCCGCGAAGAGAGTGGGTTGATGTATGCCGGACAAGGGACGGACTAGGAACGGCTCCCTCGGGGGCCTTCCCCGGGCGTCGAACAGCCAACTCATAACTAGTACGACAAGGGGTATCCGACTGTTTAATTAAAACAAAGCATTGCGATGGTCCCTGTGGATGCTCACACAATGTGATTTCTGCCTAATGCTCTGAATGTCAAAGTGAAAAAATTCAACCAAGCACGGGTAAACGGCGGGATTAACTTTGACTCCCTTAAGGTAGCCAAATGCCTCGTCATCTAATTAATGATGCGCATGAATGGATTAATGAGATTCCCACAGTCCCTGTCTACTATCCAGCGAAACCACAGCCAAGGGAATGGGCTTGGCAGAATCAGCGGGGAAAGAAGACCCTGTTGAGCTTGACTCTAGTCTGACTTTGTGAAATGACTTGAGAGGTGTAGGATAAGTGGGAGCCGAACGGCTAAAGTGAAATACCACAATTTTTAACGTTATTTTACTTATTCTGTGAATCAGAGGCAGGGTACTACCCCTCTTTTTGGACCCAAGGCTCGCTCTGCGGGCCGATCCGGGCGAAAGATATTGTTAGGTGGGAAGTTTGGCTGGGGCGGCATATCTGTTAAAAGATAACGCAAGTGTCCTAAGATAAGCTCAACGAGAACATAAATCTCGTGTGGAACAGAAAGGTAAAAGCTCGTTTGATTTTGATTTCCAGTATAAATACGAACCGTGAAAGCGTGGCCTAACGATCCTTTAGACCATTGAAATTTGAAGCTAGATGTGTCAGAAAAGTTTCCATAGGATAACTGGCTTGTGGCAGCCAATCGTTCATAGCGACGTTTCTTTTTGATCCATCGATGTCGGCTCTTCCTATCATTGTGAAGTAGAATTCACCAAGTGTTGGATTGTTCACCCACCAATAGGGAACGTGAGCTGGGTTTAGACCGTCGTGAGACAAGTTAGTTTTACCCTACTGATGACAGTGTCGCAATAGTAATTCAACCTAGTACGAGAGGAACCGTTGATTCGCATAATTGGTCATCGTGCTTGGTTGAAAAGCCAGTGGCGCGAAGCTACCGTGCGCTGGATTATGACTGAACGCCTCTAAGTCAGAATCTGGGCTAGAAGCGACGCGCTCGCCTGTCACCCGTTTACCGACCTGCAGTAGGGGCCTCCGGTCCCCAAGAGCACGTGTCGTTGGCCAAGTTGTTGTGACGAAAGCGTCGCGATGGCCAACTTGAAGTACAATTCCCATCGAGCGGCGGGCAGAATCCTTTGCAGAAGACTTAAATACATGAAGGGGTATTGTTAGTCATAGAGTGGCCTTGCTGCCACGATGCATTGAGATTCAGCCATTTGTCACTCCGATTTGTCCCTCCCTTCTCCCTCCACCTATTCCACAATCCAATCCCATCCCATCAATCAATAATATTTCCCCCAAATAGACCAAGTGTTTCGACGCCCCATGCTGCTCCTCAAGTTTTTTTCCAAGTGTATCTCCAAGTGCCTAAGTATCCCAAGTGTCGACACACGAATGCCTAAGTGTTGCCTAGTGCTCTGCTCCCAAGTCCAAATAACATTTGCCCAAGTTTACCACGCTCGTTGCTTGCATAAGTGTTGCTGCAAGTGTTGTGGGGTTTCAAGGCAACGATGACCAATGATGCCCAATTGTTATGCCCAAGTACCATGCCCAAGTACTATATGCACCAAAGCTCCATGCCCAAGTGCTATGTGCACCCAAGCTCCATGCCTAAGCGCTATGTATGAACGGACCCCTTGTCAGCCGACCCTGCACATCGCCTCGAGTGCCCAAGTGTTAGACAACCTATGCTTGCTTGTTAAGATATGGTAAAAAATTTGAATTCGACCTTGTGTGTTACCCGCCCGCCGAGGGTACCAAACGTTCTTCCCTTAGCATTAACCATGACTGAGGTTATGTTGCCCTTATCTCAGACATGGCTGGGCATGTTGATGAACGGTTGCAGCATGACTGCCCAAAGTATTGCACGATGAAGCATGATTGGGCCTCGGATATGGCATGATGAGGCCTCAAATATAGCATAATGGGGCCTCGGATAGTTAACGATTGGGCCACGACAGACATGGTTGTTGCGCTGTGGGGTCGCACATGGGGCACGATGGGGCATGGTTGTTGCGCTGTGGGGTAGCGCATGGGACACGATAGGGCAACCAGTTGGGCGACGGTGTGCCACACGCATGGGTGAAGTGATACACCCATGGACACCGCTGTAGCGCGCATGGGCCATGACTGTATGTGCATGGGGCATGACTATTGCGCACATGGACAACTGTTGTGCACGTAGGGAGCATGGCTGTTGCGCGCATGGGGTGAGTTGGTATACGCATGAGGCGCGAATAAAAGAGCATGGGCTACAGATGTATGCGCATTGGCCACGGATGCGCGCGTATGATCAAGGCTATAGCGCACATAGGGCGCCCATGCTATAAGATGGTGAGCACATGGGGCACCTATGCTGCACGATGGTGTGCGCATGGGCCTCCCATGCCTCACGATTTTGCGTGCATGGGGAACCTATGCCGCGTGATGGTGCATGCTTGGGGTGCCCAAGCCGCGCGATGGTGTGTGCTTGGGGCGCCCATGCCTCACGATGGTGCGTGCATGGGGTGCCCATACAGCACCATGGTGCGCGCATGAGGCGCGCATGGGGCGCCCATGCTGTGGCATGGTGCGCGCATGGGGCACTCATACAGCTCCATGGTTCATGCATGGGGCGCCCATGTAGCGCCATGGTGCACGCATGGGGTGCCCATGCGGCACGATTGTGCACCCATGGGGCGTGATGGTACGTGCATGGGGCGCCCATGCCGTGCGATAATGCGCACGCATGTGGCGCCCATGCAGCGCCATGTCGCACGTTGTGGCATGCATGGGTCGCCCTTGCCACACGATGGTGCGTGCATGTGGCGCCCATGCTGAGTGAATGGGGCACCCATGCCGTGCGCATGGGGTACCCATGTCGCCGCGCTAATACACGCATTCGACGCCCATGCCCCGCGTTGGTGGACGCATGAGGCGCTGATGGGGCACGGAAGGGGCACTGGTTTTGTGCATGGAAGGGGCACTATGGGGCTACCCATGGGAGACGATGGGGGACAGCTTGGGCACTACTTGGGGACGTTGGGCACGACGGGCGATGCTAAACCTTCTGTGGTATTGAGGGCCATACATAATGTTTTATAACACAAATGTGGACATTAATGTGCTTTTAGAATTGGTTTTCGAATCTACGAAGTAGTTTTAACAATGACCCTTCCCGACGAACACTTCCTCACATTATGGAGGTGAATTAGATTAATCGGCTTCCCAATCCATCCAAACAAATTTTTCACACCAAATATCATCTAAATGAATTAATCTATTAATTAATATGAATTTTTCAGAATTTTTTAGAACTTTTTCTGATTTTTCCCTATTTTTCGTAATTATGTAAGGAAAATAAAAATAATTTTTGATTCCCAATGGATCCAAAAAAAAAAATTTCACAACAAATATTAACTAAACAAATTAATGTAAAAATTAATATTAATTTTCCATAATTTTCTAGTATTTTTTCTAATTTTTTCATATTTTTTGCAAGTATTAAATATTAAAATTTTTTTTTTCAAAAAAAATAATCTTGAAGCATTTGGGTATCATATCCTAACAATGAGCAGCAAGTTGGGTACGAAGATCATGCCCAATGGGGGGTCTAATAGTGTAAAATACCTATTATGAATCTATGGCAAAATGTACGCTACTGTTGTCACTTGGGTTTTTGCATCTAAATGTATTATAGGGGGTATGTGGTGTCAAGCCCCCTGGTCAAGGACCATGCTGGGGGTCATTGTGGGCACATTGTGGGCTATATCGTGGGTTATATTGTGGGCAAAAATGCCTACCGAGGGAATTACACCGTGGTATTGCATTGCATACCTATGCGTCGGGGTCGTGCCATCCTCACCCCGCGTCCCCCGGCATGGCTCTTGGAGCGGCACCAGGATGGCTAATGAGGAACGTGGTGGCTTCCCTAGCCCCTCATTATCCATCTTGGTGCCGCAGCACTGTTGGTGTCATTTGGATGGCTAATGAGGGGGCAAGTGTTTGCCCAAGCATAAAACTAGCTATCCTTGTGCCACTGGCTAGGCACACATTGGGGGATATTCTCATCCCCTAATGCGTTGTGGGGCCTGTGCGATGTATGAATTGCCTAGTACACGAAGCTATGGTCGTTGCCGAGTCGATACGCACGGCCATGGTATAGTGTCGTGGTGATCCAAGAACCGTTTGGGCTTGGGTGACTCTTGAGGGATGGTAGGGGCATGCGTGATGCGTGAATCACCTGGCACACGCGGCATTGGCTTTCATTAAGCAACGACGTGAGCGTTGCGATGGGGCGATTGCTGATGTTTCAATATTGTGGCGATCCAAACACCATGCGGCTGTGAAGCCATCCCTCGGTTGGTTCTGACGGACCTGTCCGATGCGCGAATTGCCTAGCACACAACACCATGGTTCTCGCTTAGTCGTAATGCGATGGACGTGGTCTAGTGTCATGGCGATCTAAGCACCGCATGGGCAGGAAGTTTGCTTGTCCCGTTCCGTGCATATGGGTGCATATAGGTGGATGGTGGGGGACTCCACGATGCGCGAATTGCCTAGCACACGGCTTTGGCTTTCGTTAAGCAACGACGCAAGCGTTGCGATGAGACGATGGCTAAAGCTTCAATGTCATGGCCATCCAAGCACCGTGCTTCCTCGAAGCCATCCCACGGTGTGTTCCCATGGGCCTGTGCGATGCGCGAATCACCTAGCACACGACGCCATATTCCTCACTGAGTCGTAATGCGACTGACGTGGTCTAGTGTCATGGTGATCCAAGCACCGCGTGGGCAGGTAGTCCGCTTTCGGTTAATACCTCAGTTGCGTGCAATTGGTGCATGGTCAGGCACCACGAAGTAGACCCTTAAGCTTGAGACGTGCGGCCTGGTCATGCACCTCTTGCCGTCCTCATGATGTGTCCCTCAAAATATTTTTGTGCCTAACGGTTCCTGCTTGGGCTATCTCGCTAGTTCCGTTCGCCTGAACGGCTTCGTTTGCCTAGACGATGGGCATTTACTGGCTTGGTGGTCCGGGCATAGCGAACGTGATAGTGCGTGAGTGGTGGTCGGCTTGTATGGGTCGGTTGGATCCCTGCTTGAGTAGCGACGTCCGCCCCTGCTTGCCTCTTCATTTGCGGGCCGAGTGCTTACATTGCCTCGATCGGCCGGCCAGTTTCCTGTGTTGCGTACCTACAAAGACGGCAGTCTAAAGTCACATCGTCCATCTTTTGCCTTGCGTCTGCCTCCGTGGAGAATGTGGGCCGAACCCCTAAGCACGTCATGTGTTCCACGCTGTTCGCTTCTACGAGTGTGGCAGACGTGCCTCATGGTGCGTCACTCTATCTCTTGGATGCGATACACCACGATGGTATGGGGTCCTTGGCCTCTCTTTGCCTGAAACCAGCGTTCGTCGCTAACCGCGTACGACGGTCATACGCTCGTCTTGAGCCGTCAACCCTTAGGGGACAACGTGCCTCATGCAACGCCGGCGTCGGTGAGGAATGCTACCTGGTTGATCCTGCCAGTAGTCATATGCTTGTCTCAAAGATTAAGCCATGCATGGATAAGTATAAACTAATTCAGACTATGAAACTGCGAATGGCTCATTAATTCAGTTATAGTTTGTTTGATAGTATCTACTACTCGGATAACCGTAGTAATTCTAGAGCTAAGACGTGCAACAAACCCCAACTTCTAGAAGGGATACATTTATTAGATAAAAGGTCAACGCGGGCTCTACCCATTACTACGATGATTCATGATAACTCGACGGATCTCACGGCCCTCGTGCCAGCGATGAATCATTCAAATTTCTGCCCTATCAACTTTTGATGGTATGATAGTGGCCTACCATGGTGGTGACGGGTGGCGGAGAATTAGGGTTCGATTCTGGAGAGGGAGCCTGAGAAATGGCTACCACTTCCAAGGAAGGCAGCAGGCGTACAAATTACCCAATCCTAAGTACAGGGAGGTAGTGACAATAAATAACAATACCGGGCTCAATGAGTCTGGTAATTGGAATGAGTACAATCTAAATCCCTTAACGAGGATCCATTGAAGGGCAAGTCTGGTGCCAACAACTGTGGTAATTCCAGCTCCAATAGCATATATTTAAGTTGTTGCAGTTAAAAACCTCATAGTTGGACTTTGGGATGGGTCAGCCGGTCCGCCTCAGGTGTGCACCGGTCGTCTAGTCCTTTCTGTCGGCAATGCTCTCCTGGCCTTAATTGGCTAGGTCGTGCCTCCGGTGTTGTTACTTCGAAGAAATTAGAGTGTTCAAAGCAAGCCTACGCTCTGTATACATTAGCATAGGATAACATTATAGGATTTCGATCCTATTGAGTTGGCCTTCGGGATCGGAGTAATGATTAACAGGGATAGCCGGGGGCATTCGTATTGCATAGTCAGAGGTGAAATTCTTGGATTTATGAAAGATGAACAACTACGAAAGCATTTGCCAATGATGTTTTCATTAATCAAGAACGAAAGTTGGGGGCTCGAAGACGATCAGATACCGTCCTAGTCTCAACCATAACCGATGTCGACCCGGGATCGGCGGATGTTGCTTTTAGGACTCTGCCGGCACCTTATGAGAAATCAAAGTTTTTGGGTTCCAGGAGGAGTATGGTCGCAAGGCTGAAACTTAAAAGAATTGACGGAAGGGCACCACCAGGAGTGGAGCCTGTGGCTTAATTTGACTCAACAAGGGGAAACTTACCAGGTCCAGACATAGTAAGGATTGACAAACTGAGAGTTCTTTCTTTTTTTTGATCGGTAAATGTAAATTATATTGATTAAAACTGTACAAAAACACTGGGCATACCCAGGAGAGACAAAGGATCATGGGAGAAACAAAAGCACTGGGCGGAATCCAGGCAAGCAAAAACTAGAAAAAAAACCAAATTACACAGGTTCCGCTAGGGAAGGATACAAAGTGAAAATAACTTTACAAGTATGTATCATGATCCTTCGAACGATGCAGTCCCTGTTCGGTCTTTTTCTTTCAAAAGTACAAAGATTGCGGGCCTTCTAGAGATGGTAAACTGTTACCGCCAAAGCAATACGTTTTAGCTTAGCTTGAAACCCTGTCCCGTGAGCTACCTTTTTGAGCCACTTGAGTACGCTCAGAATGGTGGTCATACTGCGCCGAATCTGAAGCCAGACTCTAATAGCATCCCAAACATCTCTGCAAAAAGAACATTGAAAGAAATGGTGTTGGTTTGTTTCCAATGAGACCCGGCAAAAAGAGCAAATGTCATCCGAATCTGAGAATTGAAGTCTGTCTATAGTAAGCAGACGTTGCTTCACACTGAGCCAAAGAATGAAATTATGCTTAGGAGTACTAGAGCCATTCCAAACATCATTTGCCCAATTGACCCGATTGGCCCTTGGCCTCTAGAAATTGTAGGCAGTCTTGGTAATAAAATGACCCTCACTGCCCCAGTTGGTGAGGCGCAAATCTTCCAGAATGCGAGATCCCTCAAGGGACAAGACCTGATCAGTAATCATGCAAAGTTTCTTGATGAGGAGTGAGTCCTCATGCTTGCATTTTATGTCCTAAATCTCAACCCCTCTCAAGTAGTAATGGCAAATCCATCTGACCCACAAAGAATCCTTTTTGGCATTGATATTCCATAGGGTGCGTGAGAGTAAAGCATCGTTCCACGCCCCCTTCATCTTTGGGCAAACAAATGTCCTTCCACGCGACCAACGGCTTTTTCTTCAAAAGAGAATTACCATTCCACAAGAAATTCCTGCTAAGCTTAATAAGTCTGTACAGAACATTTGCAGGGATAAGAAAGATGGAAAGCCAAAAACAGTCCATTTCTTGCAAAACCGATTTGATAAGTTCCAAGCGACCCGCATACGAAAGTGATGATCCGCTCCAAGAATTGATATGGGCAGCAATCTTGGAAATGAAGGGCATATAATGAACCAAATTAAACCTCGATGCTGCAAGCAAGATGCCCAAGTACCGAAAAGGCATTGTGCCTTGAGAGAACCCTGTGATTCTATACAGCTCCTCCAAGTCCCTTCCATGGACACCAGTAGTGAGAATGCAAGATTTGGCCAGGCTAGCCTTCAATCCAAAAACAGCTCCAAACAAGTGCAGTTTGTCCATCAGGAGCTGGACTGAAAAAGAATCCCGTCTAGCAAAAAGGACCAAATCATCAGCGAAAGCCAAGTGTGAAATGTGAAGTGCATCACACTTAGGATGAAAATTAAATCCATCCGTCGTCTTGAGGGAGGCAAGCATCCTAGAGAAATATTCCAAACAAAGGATGAAGAGAAAGGGAGAGATGAGGTCCCCTTGTCTTAATCCTTTTTTTCCGTGAAAAAGACCATAGATGGACCCAATGATCGATAAAGAGAAAGATGGAGTAGTCACACAAAGCATAATCCATTTGATAAACTTGGGAGGGAAGCCAAAACCTTTAAGAACACCCTGCAAAAACTCCCAATTTACAGAATTGAATGCCTTGCGAAGATCGATCTTAAGCATGCAATGAGGGGAAATCCGTTTCCTGGAATAATGACGCAAAAGTGCCTGAACCAGGAAAATATTTTCCACCATGCTACGGCCCTGCAGGAAAGCCGATTATGCTTTGTCCACCACACTGTCCAGGCAAGGAACAATTCTAGCAGCCAGAATCTTAGAAATGATTTTATACACAACATCACAACAAGCAATGGGGCGGAAATCATTCACCTTAGACGTATGACTATGCTTCGGAATGAGGGCAAGAAAGGTGTAGTTGATTTGTTTGAGGATGGCCCCATTGACAAAAAATTCAGAAACGGCCCTACAAACATCATCTTTAATAAGATGCCAAGACTGTTTAAAGAAAGCCGTAGAAAACCCATCAGGACATGGTGCCTTATCATCATCAATATTGAAAAGCGCATCCCGAATTTCCTCAAAAGGAATGACACTGGTCAGGCCGTGAGTCAAATTGAAATCAACACAACCACCGTTAGCAAAAATACTCTAGTCTAAAGGGGCACAAAGGGAGGCAGTGCCCAGAAGCACCTCATAAAACATGACAAACTGGTTAGCAACCTCTCGAGGAGAGGAAGTGAAGCTGCCATCTGATTTTTCAACACACAAAATCTAATTCCTTTTAGAGTTCCTTTTGATGATGGAATAGAAAAACTTGGAACCTTTGACGCTGTTCATCAAGAACCTGGTTTTGGCTTTCTGGGAAAGAAAGCCGAGCTCAGCATTAGCAAGTCGTAAAGCGGTGTTCCGTTGCTCAACCACATGAGATTTAAGAGACACATCCTCCGGGAAGTCGTGAAGCTCCTGCTGAAGCTCATTTAACAGGTGCATGGCCGTTCTTAGTTGGTGGATTGATTTGTCTGGTTAATTCCATTAACGAACGAAACCTCGGCCTGCTAACTAGCTATACGAAGGTATCCCTCCGCAGCTAGCTTCTTAGAGGGACTACGGCCTTTTAGGCCGCGAAAGTTTAAGGCAATAACAAGTCTGTGATGCCCTTAGATGTTATGGGCTGCACGCACGCAACACTGATGTATTCAACGAGTCTATAGCCTTGGCCGACAGGCCCATGTAATCTTTGAAATTTCATCATGATGGGATAGATCATTGCAATTGTTGGTCTTCAACGAGGAATTCTTAGTAAGCGCGAGTCATCAGCTCGCGTTGACTACGTCCCTGCCCTTTGTACACACCACCTGTTGCTCCTACCAATTGAATGATCCAGTGAAGTGTTCAGATCGCGGCGACGTGGGTGGTTTGCTGCCCGCGAAGTCGCGAGAAGTCCACTGAACCTTATCATTTAGAGGAATGAGAAGTCGTAACAAGGTTTCCATAGGTGAACCAGCAGAAGGATCATTGTCGAACCCTACGAAGGAAAAATGTCCCCAGCCCGCGTATCGGTCCTGAGTCGGGGCGAACGCCTGTCAAACAATGAACCCCAGCGCGAAATATGCCAAGGAAAATGAAAAATGGGGGCCAGCCTATGCCTGCCCCATCCGTAGTGTGTCGGCCTAGGCCTCGGTCCCTTACGAAATGAAAATGACTCTCGACAACAGATATCTCAGCTCTTGATCATGGTGGGGCAATGCGCGCCTTTGGCGTGCTTCTGCATCTGTGCGCTCCCGGTGTTGGCTTGCGGGCTCCCCATTCGACCCGTCTTGAAACACTGACCGAGGAGTCTAACATGTGTACGAGTCAACAGGTGCGTAAACCCGTAAGGCGCAAGGAAGCTGATTGGCGGGATCCCCCCCGGGGGGTGCACCGCCGACCGACCTTGAACTACTGAGAAGGGTTTGAGTGCGAGCATACCTATAAGGGCCGAAAAGATGGTGAACTATGCCTGAGCAAGGCGAAGCAAGAGGAAATTCTAGTGGAGGCCCACAACGATACTGACATGCAAATCCTTCGTCTTACTTGGGTATAGGGGCAAAAGACTAATCGAACCATCTAGTAGCTGGTTCCCTCCGAAGTTTCCCTCAGGATAGCTGGAGCTCGCGTGCGAGTTCTATCAGGTAAAGCCAATGATTAGAGGCATTGGGGGCACAATGCCCTCGACCATTTCTCAAACTTTAAATAGGTAGAACAGCGCGGCTGCTTCGTTGAGCCGAGCCACAGAATCAAGAGCTCCAAGTGGACCATTTTTGGTATGCAGAACTGGCGATACGGGATGAACTGGAAGCCGAGCTATGGTGCCCAACTGCGCGCTAACCTAGATCCCACAAAGGGTGTTGGTCAATTAAGACAGCAGGACGGTGGTCATAAAAGTCAAAATTTGCTAAGGAGTGTGTAACAACTCACCTTCCGAATCAACTAGCCCAAAAAATGGATAGCGCTTAAGCGCGCAACATGTACCCGGCCGTCGGGGCAAGTGCCAGGCCCCGATGAGTAAGAGGGCACAATAGTTGCCGAAAAGCCCAGGGCGTGAGCTCGGGCGGAGCGGCCGTCAATGCAGATCTTGGTGGTAGTAGTAAATATTCAAATGAGAACTTTGAAGGCCGAAGAGGGGAAAGGTTCCATGTGAACGACACTTGCACATGGGTTAGTCGATCCTAAGGGTCGGGGAAAGCCCGACAGATAGCGCGTTCTGCGCGTGCACCGAAAAGGAATCGGGTTAAAATTCCTGTACCAGGACGTGGCGGTTGACAGCAACGTTAAGGAGTCCGGAGACATCGGCAGAGGCCTCGGGAAAAGTTATCTTTTCTGTTTAATAGCCTGCCCACCCTGGAAATGGCTCAACCAGAGGTAGGGTCCAGTAGTTGGAAGAGTACCGCACGTAGTGTGTGAAACCCCACTTTCTTGCTTATCTCGTTTTACGTGTTTTACCTCGTTTTGCGTGCATATAACCTGTTTATGTGCTATAGGACCTAGAAAGTTATAATTTTGATTTCAATACTTCTAATACGTGCTAAATGTGCATTCATGAAATTTTCATCAAAATCGGAGTCAGAAATTTTATCGTCGATTTTCAGTGAATAGTGTTTTCGAAACACGTCCGCTATAATTTTGAAACTGGTCTTTTTAACCCTTCTAGACCTAGTCCACGGACTTTAATAGACCTGTGTTTGATGAAAACGGTTTTAAAATCGGCTTAAGAATTTATTAGGGTTTTTACACCGACTTTTGCAAAAATCGAGTTTTAAGCCGACTCGGGTGGAATTCTTTGAATGTAAAACTTCTTGTCACCTAAAAATAACTCACTTGAGATATCTTGGGGGTTGCATAATTAATTTTAACTTGGTGATCACTAAAATGCAATTAAAGTCATTAAAAATACAAAAAATGCCTATTAAAATAACTTTGACTTTAATTAAATAGTTGACCATTTAAGCTTATGTCCTCAACACACACTCACACAACACAAAAACACCACCACACACACACACATTGCCGAGAGATAGAGGAGAGAAAAAGAAAGAGAATTTCAAAGCTTTTCAATCCAATTTTTCAAAGAAAAACCTAGTTTTTGTCCGTGAAACTTCGCACCGACTTGGATTCCGCTTGTTGGGCACGCATTGCACGCATTCCTAGGCTTATATCGCATCTAAGGTGAGAGAAAAATTCTAGATCTCAAAATGTCATTTTTGTGTTTTTGCGTATAAATGAAGATTGAACCGTTAGAATTGAAATCTGATGATAGATTATTGCTCCTTGCATGCTAGGGATCATTATATACTAATACTACAAGTTTCTGTCGGATATAGCATAATTTTTATTTTCCGGGTATTTAATTTTGATTAAAATGTTCAAAGTTGATTTAATTGAGTTGTGTTGCTCGAAATCGATTGCCGTCGATTTCTAAATACTTGATAATTACGTGTTAGCGCTGTTGTAATGCCGAATTTTCGATTACATTGTTTGTGTGGAAATCCGGAAAATCCAGCCATGACGTCATAGGGTTTTAGGGTTATCGGGCATGTTTTGGAGGTGTTATGGTGGATTTCCGAGAGGGCTAATGTAGTAGGTTGAATGGGTGAGTGATAGGAACTGATTTGGCAATGTTTGGATTAGTAGATTGTAAGTTATGAATTTTAGAAGTTAGGTTGTCATTCTTTAATTTCTTGAACGATGCCTTAGATGGTTGGGTAGTGTTCGAGTGATGAATGGTGAGTTGTTGTTGAGTAATTTAGAGTTTAATTATGAATATTATGCATGTCCGGTTAGATGGCCTACTTTGTCATCTAACTACGTTGTTTGATGTTTAATTTTATATTGATGTTATATTGATGTTATATTGATGTTATTGATTGATTATTATTGAATGCGGGAATCGGGCACTCTTGTTGCTGATCTCCCAATTGATTGATCGATTTATGCTTGCATGATGATTGATGAAAATGGAGCCTTGGTATGTGTGTGCCACCTCTCGGGCAGCGTCGGGCTGTCGGGTTGAAACCGGCATGACTGCCATAGGCTAACCCCCAGCTCGCATGACGGAGATGTCATGGAGGGAAGGGGATAGTGAGGTACCTCGGGTGCGTGAGTAATGGGGAGTTATAAGAAGAACGGTTGAGATCGTGATGGCGTTTGGAGCTACACCAAATAGAGTATCCTTATTGAATGGTCATATAGTTATGTGATGATAGCTTTATTTATGTTATTATTGTTGTTGTGTGTTTACTTGCTCAAAGGACTAAATCCAAGGAGCGTAGTGAATACTGTCGAGATCTATCGGATCCTCACTGGGCTTATGTATATAAGCTCACTCTCTATTAATGCATGTTTCAGGTGTACTTTCACAAGATTACGGGTACGTGCCTCCTGAAGAGGAGAATGTGGAAAATGTGCCTTTTGTGGATGAGTCATATGTTCCCGAATCTTATCTATGACTTTATGTTGTTAAATGTCTTGTATATTAGTTTAATAGACTTTATATGCTTTACGGTTCTTAATGTAATAGATATTGAAAAGATGTTGAACCAAATGATGTTAACTTAGCGGTTTCCTTTTGTCTATGGTTAAATTGTAGTTGTGTCTCAACTTACTTTTGAAATGTATGATAAAGTTGAGGTATTGTATGTCATGTTGGAACGGAGGCGTATAACGAGGATGTTTTATTGTATAATATGGTTGTGTTGTATGTTGTTGTTTGTATTGAGGAATTACTGGATGTATGATGTTTAATGAGGTTGGTTTAGAACCTCGGAAATCTGTTTACTGTCGTTATGCCGCCGAAATTCCGTTGCGTCCTGACTGATCGTAGGTGGGGTCGAGTTGGGGCGTGACAGTTTAAGTGGTATCAGAGCTCATGTTAGTTGTCAGCCGGGGTATTCTCGGAATGTGGGTAATGGTCTTAGCATGAAATATGTATGAAAGGAAAGAAAAATGAAATATGTATTGGTATGATTAATTGATTAAGTGATTATGTGATTTAAGTGCTTATGTGATTATGTGATCAATTTGATTATGTGTTTTATATGAGTTTGTTATTTATGTGGTAATAGTTGTTTATAACCTGTCTACGTGCTATAACTGTGCTAACTCTTTGATTAGTAGAATGGCCGGTCGACCGAGAACCAGAGGTAGGCCTGAGTTGACTGATGAGACTCCGAGTAATGTGGCACCGGGCCGTGACGGGGGTGATGACCGATTTGGAGCCGCTATGGAGCGGATTGCAGAGTTAGTGGCTAGTCAGGCACAGTTATTAGCAGGGCAGGCTGCCCAGAATCAGGCTATGCAGGCTCAGCTTCTGAATATTCAGGGTGGTAACCACGGGCGTGGTACCCTGAAGGACTTTTTAGGATATCACCCACCGAGATTTCAGGGGGAGCCGGATGATAGGAAGGCGGAGGTATGGATTAGCAAGTTGGAGAAGATTTATGATCCACTTGGCTATACTGATGAGCAGAAAGTCTCTTTTGCCGTGTATTTGTTAGATGACGAGGCAGAGGAGTGGTGGCGCACGGTAAGGACTAGTTGGGCGGCACAGGGTATTCCTTATATTTGGGGTACCTTTCTGATGGCTTTCCGGGAAAAGTATGTCCCGAGGATTTGCAGGGAACGGAGAGAGGCCGAGTTTCTAGCCTTGGTCCAGGGAGATGCTACAGTGGCTCAATACGAGGCCACATTTACTCGATTGTCCCGGTATGCACCGGAGTATGTGGTAGATGAGGAGCGGAGGACTCGCAGGTTTATGTTGGGGTTGCGGCCCGAGATTCAGGATGTGATGGCTCTGAATCGTTATGATATTTTCACTGAGGCTTTTGATGCAGCTTCTAGATTGGAGAAGAGGAAAGGGGATCAGATTGTCTCCAGTCAGCCTAGTAAGAGGCCGTATCAGCCGCCGGGCCAGCAGGTTTTATATAGGCCTCCAGTACAACAGGTTGTCTACAGGCCACCTGCCCAGCAGGGTTCTTTTAGGCCACAGAGTCAGCAGAGTTATTATCGGCCTCAGTTTCAGCAGAGGCCATATCAGGTTCAGACTCAGTTTAGGCCAGCCCAGTCTCAGGGTCAGTACAGGCCTAGTGTGGTGAGACCTCAGCAGCAGGCTGTATCAGCTGCTTCTTCAGCTTCTGGTTATTCTAGGGGCAGTGCTAGTGCCACATCATCGCAGTGTAATTACTGCAAGCGCTCAGGGCATGTAGAGTCCGACTGCAGGGTAAAGGCAGGGACATGTTTGGGTTGTGGTAGCATCGATCATAGGGTGAGGGATTGCCCTAAGTATGCGAGGACTGAGGGTCGGGCAGCGACTCAGGGTTATCAGGGTAGGCCTACGGGCAGTGTACCACAGCAGCAGCGGGTTCAGGCTCGGGCTTATGCAGTTGACTTAGAGGAGATGCCTGAGGAGACTGCAGTTGTGGAAGGTAACTTTCTTATACTTGATCAACTTGTTAAAGTGTTGATTGATTCTGGTGCTACGCATTCTTTCATTACTCCTGCTTGTGTACAACGTGTTAAATTGCAACCTGAAAGATTGCCTTATGTGGTTGAAATTAGTACCTCTTTGACTGATAAGTATGTTACTGGCTTAGTATGTAAGGATTGTTTAATACATGTTAAGGGGCATAATTTTCCTTCGGACCTTATTTTATTTCCTATCCGGGGGTATGATGTTATCTTGGGTATGGATTGGCTTTCTAAGTATGATGCCCAGTTGAACTGTAGAACCAAGGTAGTACAGTTTCGTTTGCCAGATCAGCCAGTAGTTGAGGTAGCGGGTAACCGGGGTGCTAAGACGAGTTTTGTTATCTCAGCAACTAAAGCCGTTAAGTTGGTGAGTAAGGGGTGTTCGGGTTATCTAGCTTATTTGATCAACAAGCCATCTGTTAAGCTACAGCTTGAGGAAGTCCCTATTATCTGGGAATATCCTAATGTATTTCCCGAGGAGTTGCCAGGGTTGCCGCCTGAGAGGGATATCGAGTTTGTGATTAATCTTGTTCCCGGTACTCAACCTATTTCTAAATCGGCATACCGGATGGCACCAGCTGAGTTGAAGGAGTTGAAGACTCAGTTACAGGAGTTGTTGGAGAAAGGATTTATTCAGCAGAGTTCTTCACCTTGGGGAGCTCCTGTTTTGTTTGTGAAGAAGAAGGATGGTACCTTGAGATTATGTATAGATTACCGTGGTTTGAATCAAGTGACTATCAAGAATAAATATCCTTTGCCACTGATTGATGAGTTGTTTGATCAACTTCAGGGAGCCAAAGTCTACTCTAAGTTTGATTTGAGGCAGGGGTATTATCAGCTTCGGATTCGCTCAGACGATGTTCCGAAGTCTGCCTTCAGGACTCGGTACGGGCATTATGAGTTTGTTGTTATGCCCTTTGGTTTGACTAATGCACCGGCAGCATTCATGGATCTTATGCATCGAGTCTTTCAGCCGTACTTGGACCAGTTCGTGGTGATTTTTATTGATGATATCTTGGTCTATTCTAAATCTGAATTGGAGCACGAGCAACATCTACGGCTTGTATTAGAGAAGTTGCAGGAGCATCAGTTGTTTGCCAAGTTCAGCAAATGTGAATTTTGGCTGCGACGGATTTCTTTTCTTGGCCATGTTATTACACAGAGTGGTATTTCTGTAGATCCCACTAAGATTGAATCGGTGATGTCTTGGAAGCGGCCAGAGAGTGTTACTGATGTCCGTAGTTTTCTTGGCTTGGCGGGTTATTACCGTAGGTTTGTCAAGGACTTCTCAAAGATTGCGGGGCCACTATCTAAGTTGACTCAGAAACGGACTATCTTTAATTGGGACGAGAAGTGTGAGAGTGGATTTCAGGAGTTGAAGAAGAGGTTAACTACCGCTCCAGTACTTGCTCTACCAGAGGGGACCGATAATATGGTCATTTACAGTGATGCATCCAAGGAGGGCTTGGGATGTGTTCTTATGCAGGATGGCCGAGTTATTGCCTATGCTTCCAGGAAGTTGAAGCCTTATGAGGTGAATTATCCGACTCATGATCTTGAGTTGGCAGCAGTTGTCTTTGCACTCAAGAAGTGGCGTCATTACCTGTGGGGCAGTAAGTTCGAGATTTTCACTGATCATAAGAGTCTTAAGTATTTATTCTCACAGAAGGAGTTGAATATGCGCCAGCGGAGGTGGATGGAGCTTCTTGGAGATTATAATTGTTCTATCAATTATCTGCCTGGGAAGGCAAATGTTGTGGCAGATGCTCTCAGCCGGAAGGCTAGTATTTCTTGTTTGGCTGTCAAGAAGTGGGAGGTTCTTGAGGAGTTTAGTTATTGGAGACCAGAGTTGACTCAGGTTGGGGTGATGTGTTCACATCTCCGTATTCAGCCTTTATTGTTGTCTCAGATCAGGGAAGCTCAGCAGCTTGATGTTAACCTTCAGAAGATCAAGGATCAGATCACGGATGATCAGTCTGACTTTAAAGTGCATGAGGATGGTATTCTTCGGTTTCGGAACAGGGTTTGTGTTCCCGATGAACCGGGCTTGAGACGAGGTATTCTGGAGGAAGCTCATAATTCTAAATATACTATTCATCCTGGTGGAACCAAGATGTATCGGGATTTGAAACAGCATTATTGGTGGAACAACATGAAGAGGGAGGTTGCTCAGTTTGTGTCTAGATGTTTGACTTGTCAGAGAGTGAAAGCCGAGCATCAACGACCAGCAGGTTTGCTTCAGCCGTTGGCTATACCAAAGTGGAAATGGGAGCATATTACGATGGACTTCGTCACAGGATTGCCTAGATCACCGAGGGGTAATGATGCAGTTTGGGTTGTCGTGGATCGTTTGACGAAGACAGCTCATTTTATTGCCATGAGGTTAGGAGATAAGGTTACAAAGCTGACGGATCTCTATCTGGATCAGATTGTTAGACTTCACGGTATTCCATCTAGTATTGTCTCTGATCGAGATCCTCGATTTACTTCTCGTTTGTGGGAGAAACTTCAGGAGACTTTGGGTACTCAGTTGAACTTCAGTACAGCGTATCATCCACAGACCGACGGTCAGTCTGAGCGGACTATTCAGATTCTGGAAGATATGCTTAGGGCTTGTGTTCTGGACTTTGGGAAGAACTGGGAGAAACATCTACCACTTGCCGAGTTTGCCTATAACAATAGTTATCAAGCTACTATTGGGATGGCACCTTTTGCAGCTCTTTACGGTCGTAAGTGCCGTTCACCTTTATATTGGGACGAGGTAGGAGAGATGAAGACTATTGATCCGACTATCATGCCAGAACTTCTTGAGAAGATCGAGAATGTTCAGTTGATCAGGCAGAGAATGCTTACAGCGTAGAGTAGATTCAAGAGTTATGCTGATAAGCGTCGTCGAGACTTGGAGTTTGCAGTTGGAGATCGGGTTTTCTTGAGATTGTCTCCTCGAAAGGGGTTTGTTCGTTATGGTAAAGGTGGTAAGCTGAGTCCGAGATTTGTTGGGCCGTTTGAGATTACTGGCAGGGTTGGTAAGTTGGCATATCGGTTGGCTCTACCGGAAAACTTCTCTAATGTCCACGATGTGTTTCACGTGTCTAATTTGCGGAAATACAATCCGGATCCTTCTCATATTCTTGAGCCAGAGCCGTTACAGCTTCGTGAGAATTTGACTTATGACGAGCGTCCGATTCGTATTCTAGATCAGATGGACCGAGAGTTGAGGTCGAAGAGGATTCCGATGGTTAAGGTGTTGTGGAAGCATCACGGCATTGAGGAAGCTACGTGGGAGAGACGAGATCAGATGCAGCAGCAATACCCAGATCTTTTCCGTACATCAAGTAAGAATTTCGAGGACGAAATTTCTATAAGGGGGGGAGAATGTGAAACCCCACTTTCTTGCTTATCTCGTTTTACGTGTTTTACCTCGTTTTGCGTGCATATAACCTGTTTATGTGCTATAGGACCTAGAAAGTTATAATTTTGATTTCAATACTTCTAATACGTGCTAAATGTGCATTCATGAAATTTTCATCAAAATCGGAGTCAGAAATTTTATCGTCGATTTTCAGTGAATAGTGTTTTCGAAACACGTCCGCTATAATTTTGAAACTGGTCTTTTTAACCCTTCTAGACCTAGTCCACGGACTTTAATAGACCTGTGTTTGATGAAAACGGTTTTAAAATCGGCTTAAGAATTTATTAGGGTTTTTACACCGACTTTTGCAAAAATCGAGTTTTAAGCCGACTCGGGTGGAATTCTTTGAATGTAAAACTTCTTGTCACCTAAAAATAACTCACTTGAGATATCTTGGGGGTTGCATAATTAATTTTAACTTGGTGATCACTAAAATGCAATTAAAGTCATTAAAAATACAAAAAATGCCTATTAAAATAACTTTGACTTTAATTAAATAGTTGACCATTTAAGCTTATGTCCTCAACACACACTCACACAACACAAAAACACCACCACACACACACACATTGCCGAGAGGTTGAGGAGAGAAAAGAGAAGAGAAAAACTTAAGCTTTCAATCCAATTTTTCAAAGAAAAACCTAGTTTTTGTCCGTAGAACTTCGCACCGACTTGGATTCTGCTTGTTGGGCACGCATTGCACGCATTCCTAGGCTTATATCGCATCTAAGGTGAGAGAAAAATTCTAGATCTCAAAATGTCATTTTTGTGTTTTTGCGTATAAATGAAGATTGAACCGTTAGAATTGAAATTTGATGATAGATTATTGCTCCTTGCATGCTAGGGATCATTATATACTAATACTACAAGTTTCTGTCGGATATAGCATAATTTTTATTTTCCGGGTATTTAATTTTGATTAAAATGTTCAAAGTTGATTTAATTGAGTTGTGTTGCTCGAAATCGATTGCCGTCGATTTCTAAATACTTGATAATTACGTGTTAGCGCTGTTGTAATGCCGAATTTTCGATTACATTGTTTGTGTGGAAATCCGGAAAATCCAGCCATGACGTCATAGGGTTTTAGGGTTATCGGGCATGTTTTGGAGGTGTTATGGTGGATTTCCGAGAGGGCTAATGTAGTAGGTTGAATGGGTGAGTGATAGGAACTGATTTGGCAATGTTTGGATTAGTAGATTGTAAGTTATGAATTTTAGAAGTTAGGTTGTCATTCTTTAATTTCTTGAACGATGCCTTAGATGGTTGGGTAGTGTTCGAGTGATGAATGGTGAGTTGTTGTTGAGTAATTTAGAGTTTAATTATGAATATTATGCATGTCCGGTTAGATGGCCTACTTTGTCATCTAACTACGTTGTTTGATGTTTAATTTTATATTGATGTTATATTGATGTTATATTGATGTTATTGATTGATTATTATTGAATGCGGGAATCGGGCACTCTTGTTGCTGATCTCCCAATTGATTGATCGATTTATGCTTGCATGATGATTGATGAAAATGGAGCCTTGGTATGTGTGTGCCACCTCTCGGGCAGCGTCGGGCTGTCGGGTTGAAACCGGCATGACTGCCATAGGCTACCCCCCAGCTCGCATGACGGAGATGTCATGGAGGGAAGGGGATAGTGAGGTACCTCGGGTGCGTGAGTAATGGGGAGTTATAAGAAGAACGGTTGAGATCGTGATGGCGTTTGGAGCTACACCAAATAGAGTATCCTTATTGAATGGTCATATAGTTATGTGATGATAGCTTTATTTATGTTATTATTGTTGTTGTGTGTTTACTTGCTCAAAGGACTAAATCCAAGGAGCGTAGTGAATACTGTCGAGATCTATCGGATCCTCACTGGGCTTATGTATATAAGCTCACTCTCTATTAATGCATGTTTCAGGTGTACTTTCACAAGATTACGGGTACGTGCCTCCTGAAGAGGAGAATGTGGAAAATGTGCCTTTTGTGGATGAGTCATATGTTCCCGAATCTTATCTATGACTTTATGTTGTTAAATGTCTTGTATATTAGTTTAATAGACTTTATATGCTTTACGGTTCTTAATGTAATAGATATTGAAAAGATGTTGAACCAAATGATGTTAACTTAGCGGTTTCCTTTTGTCTATGGTTAAATTGTAGTTGTGTCTCAACTTACTTTTGAAATGTATGATAAAGTTGAGGTATTGTATGTCATGTTGGAACGGAGGCGTATAACGAGGATGTTTTATTGTATAATATGGTTGTGTTGTATGTTGTTGTTTGTATTGAGGAATTACTGGATGTATGATGTTTAATGAGGTTGGTTTAGAACCTCGGAAATCTGTTTACTGTCGTTATGCCGCCGAAATTCCGTTGCGTCCTGACTGATCGTAGGTGGGGTCGAGTTGGGGCGTGACATACGTGCGGTGTTCAGTGCGCCCCCGGCGGCCCATGAAAATGCGAAGAACCGAGTGCCGTCCATGCCCGGTAGTACTCATTACCACATCCGGTCTCCAAGGTGAACAACCTTTGGTCGATGGAACAATATAGGATTGGCTTTGAGGGTTGGGCATGGGGGTCCCAGTCCCGAACCCGACGGCTGTAGGCAGACTGCTCAAGCTGCTCCAGCGGCGAGACTGAGTCACCGCGTACAGGCCGGGGGACGGACTGTGAACGGTTCCCACGGGCCTTCCCCGGGCATTGAACAGCCAGCTCAGAACAAGTACAGACAAGCAGAATCCGACTGTTTAATTAAAACAAAGCATTGCGATGGTTCTAACGGATGCTCACGCAATGTGATTTTTGCCCAGTGCCCTGAATGTCTAAGTGAAGAAATTCAACTAAGCGTGGGTAAATAGCGAGAGTAACTATGTGTGAGGCCTGACCTTGATTTGCGTGCAATACCTCATTTTGTGTGCCTTAACCTCGAACTGTGTGTCTTAACCTACGCTTAAGAATTGTAACTTGAAATTACGTGTATTGCATTGGACTACGTGCCTTGCATCAATTTTTGTGCATTCACCTATGGTTGCGTGTATTTACTTTAGAATACGTGCATTTGTCTCGTAGTTTGTGCCTTACCTCGTAGTGCGTGCCTTAGATCAAGGAAAGCGTGCCCGCACGCCAATCAACAAGATTTCTACATAAAACACTAGATAATAAAATAATCCTTCAAACACCACTAACTATTATTTTAATCCTAAGTGAATTCACTAAAAGACAAAAGCACTAAACACTAAACATTCTTTATTCTTTATTCTCACCTAAAACCAATACACTTCAAATTCTACACTTATTATAATCCATTATATACTTAAAAAGAATCTGAAATTTCAAAATTTGCAAGCGTTGGCCAGCCATACACCAAGCAATTCAAAAATTGTCAAGTCAAATGCATGCATTGTTATAATCATAACATTATTCAATGTTTTCCACTTTCTCCAAACATAAGACTTACCTTTTATCATGCCTAGACATTCTCTTATACCTTAGACTACCAAGACAATAAAAAACAAAACTCACCTTGACCAAATGCTAAGCCAAAACCGACACACCGCAAGAAAATCACACAACAACTCATCAAAGTCGCTCTTTTCCTCTCAAGCTCTCTCTTTCTCTCTCATTCTCGGCCATGGCTGCCTCTTGAGTTTCCATGGCTCAAGCTCACTCTCTAAGACTTATCTAGGCTCTCAAGGTCTCTAAGAAGCTCGGCCCTAGCAAGAAAAGCAAGAAAATCTCACACAAGCTCACAAACTCATCAATTTCGGCCATAGGTAAGTTTAAGAGTTTTCTTCCTTTTCTTTTTGTTCTAATCACATACACTCACTAAGTATATGCTAACTAAGCTAGGATTTAAAGAAAAACAAGCTACCACTCGGCCAAAGCAATGAAAGAAGACCATTTGTGCGATTCAAAGAACATTCTTGCATTTTCACCCATCAACTTGCTAAGGTGAGGGTTAAATCTCTTTAAAAGCTTTCAAAACTCACATGCGGGCTCTCATATGGCTGTATTTACTCTTGTAGTTCATGTTTATGTGTTTATATGAGCCTATCTACTCATGCATGGCTTGATAATTGCTAGAAACTTAGAAATATGCAAACTCGTTTTTCTGGCAGATTACAGACCATGTAGAACGAAGTGTTTTTGGCCTAGTAAATGTTGATAAAAATGCATAAAAATTGGTAGGTCACTATATTTGTCATTTCTGAACATATGTTTCAGAAATATGCTAAGGCTAAGTTTGAGTTTAAAGGCCTCAAAAATGGCAAACCTCGTAATGTGTCTAAAACTGGACAGTTTTGCGTAGTTTTACGGTTTTGGCCATAACTCATAAGTCCGAACTCCAAATGCAGCGAGGTTTGTTCCTAGATTTAAATCACTAATTAAGCTCTAATTTGACATTTGGTTCACAGAAATTGGAGATTATTTGTTTGGCTAATTGAATGTGGAAAAACAGACCATTGCAGTAGGGTTTTTTCTTAGTAATATGCATTGAATCATGTTGTAGCCTTACTTGAGGTGTTGAATGCTTGGAATTGTGGCAATTAGAAGTTGTGAGGGTATTTTTGATTTGTTGAGGATGCTTAATTAATTGATGCATGGCTTGGATTTAATTACATGATGAATTGTTGCTTAATCGCATGGTAAGCACGAAATTGAGGCCCTATTGCTTATGAATACATGCTAAGTGATGATCCTATGGCTAAATGTGTTCAATTGAGTGGTTAATAGGCTTCCCAATAATTGCTAAGTATGCTTGAAATGGTTTAGGTATATCTTGTGGTCTTTAGCAAATAAAATCAACACCCAAGCACGGCCCTTGCAAACCCTAATGGCCATGTAGACTCCCAAGTCATAAACCACTCTTGTGTGATTTATAATTGATGTTGAGGAAGGTTAATAGGCTTTGCGGAATTGTCCATATGGCTCTAAACATGATTCCGATGATTGCATGTTGTTAAGTGAGTTATATGACTTGATTTATATGAGTTACTTGGCTGCCCGCTTAATGTTCATATACCTCTAAGTGTTCTACCAAGTAAAATTACATGTCAATGTGTGATCTTATAATTGCTCGGAGGCAACCTATTTTGTTGACCTCCTAATGTGAATTGTTAAATGGTATAATTGTGCATTGCATTCAAGGTTGCAACCTTTTATTTTGGCATGGTTGTGTTTCAAGCACGCCGGGCGGCATCGGGCTTGCCGGTGCTACCGTGACTACTATGGTCCAATTCCCTCTCTCCCTTGGGACTAGACTTCCTCGGAGAGTTGGGTCGTAGGTTTGGTGTATATTCGGAGTACACCCGTTGGAGTGATAAGTGGATGATTGAAGCCGGCTGCAACATTTGTTATCGAAAATGGACTTGAGAGCAAAAGCTCACTGTATCTTTTTCATTATGTGCTTAAGTACTCTCGCTTGGTTCCTAGAGGAACTCGGGGAGGAAAGACGGGTAAATGTGTTCATTTATATTTATGTTATACTATGAACTTACTTCTTTTATATGACATGTTTTCAAAAGGGTTTTCATAAGATTAATCGAAAAAGAGTTTCAAAACATTATCTCTCGTTCCCTCTCGCTGAGTTCATAAGGACTCACCCTCTTTTATCATCATAGGTGAAGAAGATCTGGAATAGGTACCTGAGGAGAATGTGCCTGTTGATGACTCCTTGGAGTGATTGCATGCCTTATGTGCCTTGCTTGACTATGGCTGTTTGTGAACGTTATGTTTGCTTAAAGACTACTTATGTTGTTCTTGTTGTAAAAGACCCACGTTGTAATTTGGGGTCTAATTTTGGCTTGTACTAATTATAACTAGACAAGCACTCTATTTGGTCGTTTGCTATCACTATTTTAATTTAGTAACTATCATAGGCAACTAAAGCATTAGGTGAAAGTCCAAATAGAATGAATCTATCTAATCTTACCCAGGTACTTACTCATAGGCTAAAGGATAACAGGTTCTCACGTAAAAGGAGTTGACAAAAAAAACGGAACATAGTTATCTTGTTAGGCTTGTTAATCAAATGAAACTTTCGAGTTAGATCAATAGGCTTATCGGTTGATGATAAAATAGGGATCTTAGTTGAATCGAATCAATGATTGAATGTTTTGTGGTGTTTAGAAAATTAGGTCAAACCAAAGGTCTTAAAAACAGCCGTTATGCTGCCAGTTTTCAGAAAATTCTTTTGGAGTTCTAGGCCAACGTTAAGTGTTAAATCATAACAACGGTTAAGTATGTGAAATGGTTTAAATGAATTAGGCCATACCCTAGTCTAGCCTCTAAAGGTTGGGTTGGGGCATGACACCTTATTAGAATGGTATCAGAGCTTAGTTTGGTAACTAGGCATAAGTCGGGTTTAACTCTCAGCCAGTGGGTAGAAGCTTGTAAGTAAATTGTGCCTATACTTGTTTCTATGTGCTTATGTGTTAACATGTCTTAACTGTTTTAAGAATTAAATGCCTACGTGAAATTGTACATTCCATACTCTATACATTAATTTCTTGCCTTGTCGTATCCCAATAAATTGAGCATAATAATCTATGCCTATAGATGGCTGGCCTTAGTACCTGCAATGCCAATAAGGGCGATGAGCCTCAAGAAGGCGGAGATGCTCACCAAACTAATCCCGGCATGGCTATGTCTAACTTGATGGAGAGTGCTATGGATCGCGTGTCGCGAGTAATGGAATGGCAAGAAGAACGTGAAGCAGCAATTAATAACAACAACTACGGAGCTGGTGGTAACAACAAGAATGGTGGTAACAATGGGAGAAGCAGCAAAATGCGGGAATTCCTTGATTTTCGCCCGTCCAAGTTGTACGGGGAAGCTAATGATGAAAAGGTAGAGGCTTGGCTGTCTGAGATTGAAAGGATTTACAGGCCATTTGACTATACTGACGAAGAAAATATTGAGTTTGCTGTGTTTCTGTTACATGGGGATGCTGAGCATTGGTGACACACTGTTGAGGCACTTTGGGAAATTGATCATACACCTCGCCTGTGGAGTAATTTCGTTAAGGCTTTCAAGGAGAAATACATACCTGCGGTTTCAAGACAGAGGCGGATTGAAGAGTTTATGACCTTGAGCCAGGGTAACATGACGGTGGCTCAATAAGAGGCTCGCTTCGACAAAATGTCCCGCTATGCACAATACATGGTCAGTACCCTTGAGGCGAAGATGTGGAAATTTATGAATAGGCTGAGGCCAGAAATTCAAGATCACTTGGCTTCGCATGACTTTACTACATACTCTGCTCTCCTTGCTGCTACTTCCCGAGTTGAGAAGATAAAACTTGATAGAGTCGGTTCAAGTCAGCCGAACAAGAAACCTTACCAGCCTCAAGCACAACAGAGGAATTTCCAGACTCAGAGTAGTAGTCAGGGCCAGAGCTAGAACAAACCAGTCAACAACTGTGGCCCATCTAAAGCACCATTAGCCTCTTCCACCCGTGGATCCACAGGTAGTTCACCTGCTACTCAGGCTATCACCTGTCCTTACTGTAGCAAGAAGGGTCACACTGAGGCCCAGTGCTGGAAGAAGTCGGGACGATGCGTGTGGTGTGGCAATGATCAACATCAGATTAAGGATTACCCTAAATGGCAAGGAAGACAAAATCAGAATAAACCAGCTGGTAGAGGCAACTCCAGTTCTTAGAGTTCCAGCCCGAGCTTATGCTATTGAAAGTGAGGAGCTTCTTGAGGAGACTGTTGTTGTTGAAGGTACATTCTCGATACTGAATCAACCTGTTAGGGTACTATTTGATCCAGGTGCTACTCATTCATTTATTACTCCCTTATGTGTGCAACGTGTGAAATTACGAGTTGAATGTTTGCCTTACGAAGTAGAAGTCGGTACTCCGATGGGTTCTAAACCTCTTACTAGCTCAGCTTGTGAAGCATGTAAAATTCAAATTAAAGATAAGGAATTCTCGACCAATCTTATAAGTTACCCTTTCGAGACTATGAAGTCATCTTAGCGATGGACTGGTTGGCAAAGCATCATGCCCAACTAGATTGCCGGACGAAGATCGTAACATTCCAGGTACCTGGCCAACCAATACTGGAGGTAATGGGTCGAAGTGTCACGCCCCAACTCGACCCCTCCTATAATCAGTCAGGACGCAACGGAATTTTGGCAGTATAACGACAGTAAATAGGATACCGAGGCTCTAAACCAACCTCAATAGACATCATACATCAACTCCACAAACCATACAACAAACAACTCCTCAATAATAACAACATACATCATAACCATATTATACAATAAACATTCCTCGTTATATGCCTCCGTTCCAACATAATACATTAACCCTTAATATACAATACAAAAACATATTGAGTACGTCTAGCAACCTAATCATGAACAAAAGAAAAGCTACTAAGACAACATCAACCAATTCATTAACTTATCAACATCTTATACATTATAAACTACAAAGCAGATAAAAGTCTACTAAGTTAATTTACAAGATAATAAAACATGCAACATCAAAGATAAGACTCCGGAACATAAGACTCATCCACATAAGGCACATTTTCCACATTCTCCTCTTCAGGAGGCACGTACCCGTAATCCTGCAAAAGTACACTTGTATGCATGCAATAATAGAGAGTGAGCTTAAATAAAATAAGCCCAGCGAGGATCCGATAGATCTCGAGCAAGGTCTACTAAACTCCTTGGAATAATCCTTTGAGTCAGTAAACACACAATAACATAAATAATACTATCATCACATAACTATATAACCATTCAATAAAGGATACTCTATTTGGTGTAGCTCCAAATGCCATCACGATCTCAACCGTTCTTCTTATAACTCCCCATTACTCACGCACCCGAGGTACCTTACTAGCCCCTCCCTCCATGACACCTCCGTCATGCGAGCTGGGGGTAGCCTATGCCAGTCATGCCGTTATCAACCCGACAGTCCAACGCTGCCCGAGAGGTGGCACACACATACCAAGACTCCATAATCATCATCAATCATCAATCAATCATCAATCAATCATCAATCAATCATCATTTATTCATCATTGATAGCATCAATTATCATTTAAGCAACAATAACTTAGTTAGATGACAAAGTAGGCCATCTAACCGGACATGCATTATATACACAATTAAACCCTAAATTACTCATCAACAACTCACCATTCAACACTCAAATACTACCCAATCATCTAAAGGCATCGTTCAAGAAATTAAAGAATGACAACCTAAAATTCAAAAATTCATAACTTACATTCTACTAACCCAAACATTGCCAAATCAGTTCTATCACTCACCCATTCAATCAACTACATTAGCCCCCTCGGAAACCAACCAAAACACATCCAAATCATGCCCAATAACCCTAAAACCCTAAGATGTCATGGCTGAAATTTCCGGATTTTGGCACGAACATCACAATCAAAAATTCGGCATTACAACGGCGCTACCACATAATTAACAAACTTTTAGAAATCGACGGCAATCGATTCCAATCAACACAACTCAATTTAATCAACTTTGAACAAATTAATCAAATTTAAATACCCGAAAAATAAAAATTATGCTACAACCGATAAAAACTCGTAGTATTACAGCTAAATGATCCCTAGCATGCAAGGAGAAATAATCTAACATCAGATTAACATTCTAACGGTTCAATAATCATTTATACGCATAAACACAAAATATTAGTTTTGAGATCTAGAATTTTTCTCTCACCTTTCATGTGTTTTGATGCAAGAAATGTGTAGAATGGATGCCAAACAATCAATTTCAAGCTTTGAATCACTCAATTCGGCTTTGAAATGCAAAATCTATGAGAAAAATATTTTGAAAATGCCTTCATCTTTCTCCTCCAAGGAGCCACGGTTTTGTGTGTGTTTTTGGTGGTGTTTTGCTTTGCTTTTAATGTGTGTTGATCATATATTAAGCAAAGGTCAAATAAATAAAAGAAAGTCAAAGTGGAAACTAATTATTTTTAGTGCTTTCTTGTCTTTAAATGCATTTTCTTGATCACCAAAGTTCAAAACAATTATTCAACACCCAAGCTAGCTCAAGTAGGTTATTTTTAGGTGACAAGAAGTTTTACAATCAAACAATTTCATCCGAGTCGGCTTAAAACTCGATTTTCGCAAAAGTCGGTATAAAAACCCTAATAAATTCTTAAGCCGATTTTAAAACCGTTTTAATCAAACACATGTCTATTAAAGTCCGTGGTCTAGGTCTAGAAGGGTTAAAAAGACCAATTTAAAAATTTTAGCGGACGTGTTTCGAAAATACTATTCACTAAAAATCGACGATAAAATTTCTGATCCCGTTTTTTATGAAAATTTCATGAATGCACATTTAGCACGTATTAGGAGTATTGACATCAAAATTATAACATTCTAGGTCATATAGCACATAAACAGGTCAAATGCATGCAAAACAAGATAAAACACGTAAATCGAGTTAAAGTAGAAAAGTGGGGTTTCACATTCCCCCTTCCTTAAAACAATTGCGTCCGCGCAATTCTCGAACTGACAGACAATTAAATCCTCAATCGTTACACTTAATAATACTTCTCTTAGTTCTCATTTATCTCTTAGGATGACAACTAACCAAAGACCTCAAAAGGACAACCTCTGTTGACTGCAAGTTGATGATCATAGTTCCAAGACAATCTTCAATTCATAATTCTCTCATACCTAATATCATATTGCATATGAAAGAAATCGTAACTCCAAAGTCCTAGCATGACACTACTAATTATCAATCATCCCCTACTACACAAAAGAGCTCTATGAACACCCCGAGGGTTTAAAAACTCATTCACGATAACATGAATGATTACTGATCAAGGGAATATCTCAAAAGTGACATTGGCCAGAATATGGCTCTTATGAAATTTACAAGGAAATACGAATATGAAAAATCATATTCGAGCCAACAATCAAGTGAACAAGAGGTTAAACAAGTTAGATAATCAAGAGGTTAATAGTTTAATAAGAAAGCATGATAACTAAGATAAGAAATGTCTCAGCACCTATCAGTTAAATAAGTACGAACAAAGGATGATGACGGATCAAAACAGTGCTGAGTATGTTGAACAAAAATTCCTGAACAAGTAGATATTTCAATTCTTGATGATTGTTCAAGGAATCCAACAAGTAAGTTGTACTTGAGGCGAAATGAAATTAAGAAATAAGAGATGATTAATTCAATAGAAAATATGAGTGTCAAGATAATGAGTATCTCAGCACGCAATAACCAAAGAAGTATAAATAAGAAAGGACAATGCTGAGTATATAAATGAGCAATTACAAACAAAGTAATGGCAAGGATTTAATAATAAAACAATAGGATTAACAAGGATCAACAAGAATGACAATGATGTACTTAGGTAGGGAGTACATCAAGCAAGTGAAATTCGAATAAGTAAAATGGTATACCCACAGAGAGATTACTTTCAAATGAATAGTAATAGGATGAAATAAAATACTGAAATGAATAGCTGGAGATATAGAATGAAATGTAGAAGTCTCAAACCTTAACTCCAATAAGCGACATTGCTATAAGAAACAAATATGAATGTTAAGAATAGAAACAATGTCAAATGAGTATAGGATCCATTAATCCAATAAGCAAACTTTCAAGAAACAATTGATATGCTAGAAAAGTGTAACTCTCTCTCAAATAAGTGAGAATAGAGTAAAAGATAATAATAAGACCGATAGAATTATGGAGTACAAGAAGGGTGTCCCACTTACACACTTAAACACCAACAAGTCAAATCCTACAATTTATCTCCTACCAAAACAAGACACTAAGGAGATCTAGAGAACCTAAGGAGTCATAACAATTACCAAACAAGATAAATCACTCCAAAATTTTACATTCCGTACCAGACCAATCACTAAACGAGATAAATCACCGATTACCCAACAAGATTAACTAATGAGGACTCCAAAATCTGATAACACAATACAGATTCATATTAACCCATTATAACACAAGAGAATCCCCAATCAACAATTTAGAAAGTCACACCACCTAGAACTCAAAAGCTTGATATAGGCAAGTAAATGTTCAGTCACCAAAATGCATTCTTATTTCCTCAAATAATTCTATCTCCCAATCATTACATCTTCGAATAAAGTAACTTTAGTCAGGAATTACTCCAATTGTCTCCAAGGTTTAAAGATCAAAACTCCAAAATATCCATTAATAATATAGCAATCCCAAATAGTAAAAATATTCACATGTTATACCACACTTCATTCCATTCACAAATATACATCACTAATTCCTCAAATAAATTCATTCTAAAATGACCTCAAGAAAGTATAGTCTGAGTTGAGACTCCAAAAGTATCTAATGATAACCTCACGGAAACCTCAATTTATGATTCATCTCCAAGTAATAACAAGTTAAACATGGCAACAAAAGTGATTATAATCATCAAGATACATTGCTATTTCCTCGAACAACTTCATTCTCGCTAAAGGAACATCAAGATCAATCCACTAAGCCGAAACTAAAATCCATAAACATAACAATTAAAATCTAACTGATAAACTTCTAGAATAATAATAATTCAAAATCATGGCCTATCTCTATTTTCGAAAACTCTTGCAGTCAACCTTACTTCACCTAAAAGAATCACCCACAATTATAGAATATATACAATTACATCACATGAAAACAGGTACACCGTAATGCATGATTATCATATAATATAACATTATCTCATAACACACAATTCAGCATATAAGAAGCCAACATCACATAAACAGGTTAAATCACAGAAGTAAGTTATAAACAATTAAAGTCACATAAGCAACAAACTTCACATAAGGCACTTTGATCACATAAAACACAATTGTTACATAATACACATTAATCACATAATGCACATTAATCACATAATGCACATTAATTACAACACATTGAGTACGTATAGCACGTTATCACATAAAACATATTGACCACATTAGTTCACTTAACACACAAGGCATATTGGTCACATAGAAAGTTAGACACATAAGTAAATTAATCACATAAATATATTAACATATGCTTAGACCACTACCCACATTCCGAGGATACTCCGCCTGACAGCTAACCTGGCTCTGATACCACTTAAATGTCACGCCCCAACTCGACCCCTCCTATAATCAATCAGGATGCAACGAAATTTTGGCAGTATAACGACA
This sequence comes from Ehretia macrophylla, assembly GCA_037974665.1. Taxonomy (NCBI): domain Eukaryota; kingdom Viridiplantae; phylum Streptophyta; class Magnoliopsida; order Boraginales; family Ehretiaceae; genus Ehretia; species Ehretia macrophylla. Next base: position 43,760,297 of record CM075767.1, read on the forward strand.
GTAAATAGGATACCGAGGCTCTAAACCAACCTCAATAGACATCATACATCAACTCCACAAACCATACAACAAACAACTCCTCAATAATAACAACATACATCATAGCCATATTATACAATAAACATTCCTCGTTATATGCCTCCGTTCCAACATAATACATTAACCCTTAATATACAATACAAAAACATATTGAGTACGTCTAGCAACCTAATCATGAACAAAAGAAAAGCTACTAAGACAACATCAACTAATTCATTAACTTATCAACATCTTATACATTATAAACTACAAAGCAGATAAAAGTCTACTAAGTTAATTTACAAGATAATAAAACATGCAACATCAAGGATAAGACTCCGGAACATAAAACTCATCCACATAAGGCACATTTTCCACATTCTCCTCTTCAGGAGGCATGTACCCGTAATCCTGCAAAAGTACAGCTGTATGCATGCAATAATAGAGAGTGGGCTTATATAAAATAAGCCCAGCGTGGATCCGATAGATCTCGAGAAAGGTCTACTAAACTCCTTGGAATAATCCTTTGAGTCAGTAAACACACAATAACATAAATAATACTATCATCACATAACTATATAACCATTCAATAAAGGATACTCTATTTGGTGTAGCTCCAAACGCCATCACAATCTCAACCGTTCTTCTTATAACTCCCCATTACTCACGCACCTGAGGTACCTCACTAGCCCCTCCCTCCATGACACCTCCGTCATGCGAGCTGGGGGTAGCCTATGGCAGTCATGCCGTTATCAACCCGACAGCCCAACGCTGCCTAAGAGGTGGCACACACATACCAAGACTCCATAATCATCATCAATCATCAATCAATCATCAATCAATCATCATTTATTCATCATTGATAGCATCAATTATTATTTAAGCAACAATAACTTAGTTAGATGACAAAGTACGCCATCTAATCAGACATGCATTATATACAAAATTAAACCCTAAATTACTCATCAACAACTCACCATTCAACACTCAAACACCACCCAATAATCTAAAGGCATCGTTCAAGAAATTAAAGAATGACAACCTAAAATTCAAAAATTCATAACTTATATTCTACTAACCCAAACATTTCCAAATCAGTTTCTATCACTCACCCATTCAATCAACTACATTAGCCCCCTCGGAAACCAACCAAAACACATCCAAATCATGCCCAATAACCCTAAAACCCTAAGATGTCATGGCTGAAATTTTTGGATTTTGGCACGAACATCACAATCAAAAATTCGGCATTACAACGGCGCTACCACGTAATTAACAAACTTTTAGAAATCGACGGCAATCGATTCCAATCAACACAACTCAATTTAATCAACTTTGAACAAATTAATCAAATTTAAATACCCGAAAAATAAAAATTATGCTACAACCGATAAAAACTCGTAGTATTACAGCTAAATGATCCCTAGAATGCAAGGAGCAATAATCTAACATCAGATTAACATTCTAACGGTTCAATAATCATTTATACGCATAAACACAAAATATGAGTTTTGAGATCTAGAATTTTTCTCTCACCTTTGATGTGTTTTGATGCAAGAAATGTGTAGAATGGATGTCAAACAATCAATTTCAAGCTTTGAATCACTCAATTCGGCTTTGAAATGCAAAATCTATGAGAAAAATACTTTGAAAATGCCTTCGTCTTTCTCCTCCAAGGAGCCACGGTTTTGTGTGTGTTTTTGGTGGTGTTTTGCTTTGTTTTTAATGTGTGTTGATCATATATTAAGCAAAGGTCAAATAAATAAAAGAAAGTCAAAGTGGAAACTAATTATTTTTAGTGTTTTCTTGTCTTTAAATGCATTTTCTTGATCACCAAAGTTCAAAACAATTATTCAACACCCAAGCTAGATCAAGTAGGTTATTTTTAGGTGACAAGAAGTTTTACAATCAAACAATTTCACCCGAGTCGGCTTAAAACTCAATTTTTGCAAAAGTCGGTATAAAAACCCTAATAAATTCTGAAGCCGATTTTAAAACCGTTTTAATCAAACACAGGTCTATTAAAGTCGTGGTCTAGGTATAGAAGGTTAAAAAGACCAGTTTCAAAATTTTAGCGGATGTGTTTCGAAAATACTATTCACTAAAAATCGACGATAAAATTTCATGAATGCACATTTAGCACGTATTAGGAGTATTGACATCAAAATTATAACATTCTAGGTCATATAGCACATAAATAGGTCAAATGCATGCAAAACGAGATAAAACACGTAAATCGAGTTAAAGCAGAAAAGTGGGGTTTCACACGAAGGGATCTCATCGGGAGTTCCATCATTTCATCCACGAAAGCAGTGAAGTCCATGAGAAAATGGTGTAGCGGATACTTAGCTTACCTCACCAATAAGCCATCTGACAAAGCTAAGTTGAATGAGGTGCCGGTGATTAAAGAATATGCCGATGTGTTTCCAGAAGAATTGCCAGGTTTACCTCCGAAGCGGGAGATTGAGTTTGTAATAGAATTACTGCCTGGCGCACAACCGATATCTAAAGCTCCTTATCGTATGGCACTAGCCGAATTGAAGGACCAGTTGCAGGGATTGTAGAACAAAGGGTTTGTTCAACCGAGTTCTTCTCCGTGGGGTGCACCAGTCCTACTTGTAAAGAAAAAGGACGGAACGTTGAGGTTATGCATCGATTACAGAGGACTGAACCAAGTGACCGTCAAGAATAAGTACCCACTTCCACTGATCGATGAGTTGTTTGACCAACTTCAAGGAGCTAAAGTGTATTCAAAACTCAATTTGAGGCAAGGGTATTATCAACTGCGAATCAAAAAGGATGATGTTCCTAAATCGGCTTTCAGGACGAGATATGGGCACTATGAGTTTGTGGTCATGCCATTTGGGTAACTAATGCCCCTGCAGCTTTTATGGACTTAATCAACAGGGTATTTCAACCCTACTTGGACCAATTTGTGGTGATCTTTATTGATGATATTTTGGTATACTCAAAGTCCGAGGCCGAGCATGAACAGCATCTGCGATTGGTATTGCAGAAACTTCGGGAGCATCAATTTTATGCAAAGTTTAGCAAATGTGAATTTTGGTTGCGGTAGATTGCATTCTTGGGGCACATCATATCCCAAGAGGGAATAGCAGTGGACCCAGCAAAGATAAAAGCAGTGATGTCTTGGAAGAAGCCGGAAAATGTTACGGAGGTTCAAAGTTTTCTTGGTTTAGCCGGCTATTATCGGAGGTTCGTGAAGGATTTCTCAAAGATTGCAGGACCATTTACAAAGCTCACTCAGAAGAAAACAAAGCTCGTGTGGGATGACAAGTGTAAGAGCAACTTCCAGGAGTTGAAGACAAGATTGACAACCGCACATGTTCTTGCATTGCCTGAAGGAAGTCAAGGCTTTATAATCTACAGCAATGCTTCTAAGGAAGGACTAGGTTGTATATTGATGCAGAATGGTAGAGTGATTGCATATACCTCTAGGAAGCCAAAGCCATATGAATTGAATTACCCGACGCATGATTTGTAGCTAGCGGCTATTGTGTTTGCACTAAAGAAATGGAGGCACTATTTGTGGGGTAACAAGTTTGAGGTGTTTACGGATCACAAGAGCTTGAAATACTTGTTCTCACAGAAAGAATTGAATATGAGGCAAAGACGGTGGATGGAGCTCTTGGATGATTATAACTGCACAATCAATTATGTTCTCAGTAAAGCGAATGTGGTAATAGATGCCTTAAGCCGAAAGGCGAGCATGGAAAAATTGGAGGTTAAGGTATGGGAGATGTTAGAAGAAGAATTTATGTGGAAACCACAATTGACTCAAAAAGGGAGATTATTCGTCACTACACAAGTCCAATCGACCTTGTTGTCTGAGTTACAAGAGACCCAACAAAAGGACCAGCAGTTCCAGAAGATTAAGGAAGGCAACATGGATTTCAAGTTTCATGATGATGGTATTTGGAGGTTTAGGAGTTGAATTTGTGTCCTTAATGACCCAGAGTTGAAAAAGAAGATTCTTGAAGAAGCCCATAACTCAATATACACTATTGACCCCGGTGGGACAAAGATGTACCGGGACTTGAAGCAACACTATTGGTGGAATAACATGAAAAGAGAGATTGCAGAGTTTGTGGCACGGTGTTTGACTTGTTAGAGGGTCAAGGCAGAACATCAATGACTGACAGGTTTACTTCAGCCGTTGGAAATTCCTAATAGAAATGAGAACACATAACTATGGACCTTGTCATGGTCCTGCCCAAGTCACAAAAGGGTCATGATATCGTTTGGGTCGTAGTGGATAGATTGACTAAGACCGCACACTTCTTACCGATGAACAAGGAGGATAGTCCTGAGAAACTAGGATATATGTATGTAGCAGATATTGTAAGGCTACATAGGTTGCTTGTAAGTATTGTGTCAGATAGGGATCCTCGTTTAACTTCCCGATTTTGGAAAAGACTACAAGAAGCTTTGGGAACAAAGTTGAGTTTCAGTACAGCTTACCACCCTCAGACAGAAGGACAATCTGAGAGAACTATTCAGATTTTGGAGGATATGCTGAAGGCGTGTGTTCTAGACTTCGGAAAAGGTTGGGAGAAGTATCTGCCTCTAGCGGAGTTCGCTTATAATAATAGTTATCAGGCCACTATCGGGATGGCCCCATATGAGGCATTGTATGGACGTAAGTGTCGATCCCCAATATACTGGGATGAAGTAGGTAAGACGAAGACTTTTGGCCCGACCCTTCTACCAGAACTTATGAAGATCGTTGAAAATGTACACCTCATTCGGAAATGGAAGCTTACCGCCCAGAGCAAGCAGAAAAGTTATGCAGACCGACGAAGACGGGATTTGGAATTTGAGGTCAGTGATAAGGTGTTCTTGAAGTTGTCACCCTGGAGAGGATTGATCAAACATGGTAAAGGTGAAAAGTTGAGCCCGAGGTTTGTAGGACCATTTGAGATAGTTGCGAAGGTTGGCAAATTGGCGTATCACCTGGAACTACCCCAAAACCTCTCCAATATTCATGATGTCTTCCATGTCTCAATGCTACGGAAGTATCACCCTGATCCATTGCACATCTTGGAGCCAGAACCGTTGCAGCTTCGGGAGAACTTGTCTTATGAAGAGAAGCCTATTCGGATCCTAGACAAGCAAGATCGGGTGATGTGCAACAAGTTGATACCAATGGTGAAACTGTTGTGGGATCACCATGGAGTTGAAGAAATAACGTGGAAAGGCGAGAACAGATGGAGCAATAGCATCCGACATTATTCCAAAGGTAATATTGAATTTCGGGATGAAATTCTTTCAAGGAGGGGAGGATGTAAGACCCGACCTTGATTTGCATTTGATATCTCGTTTTGTATGCCCTAATCTCGAACTACGTGCCTTAATCTAGGTTTAATAATTGTACCTTGAAATTATGTGCATTGCATTGGACTACGTGCCCTGCATCGATTTTTGTGCATTCACCTTGGGTTGCATGCATTTACTTTGGAATACGTACATTTGTCTTGTAGTTCGTGCCTTACCTCGTAGTGCGTGCCCTAGACCTAGGAATGTGTGCCCGCACGCCAATCAACAAGATTTCTACACAAAACACTAGACAATAAATTAATCCTACAAACACCACTAACTATTATTTTAATCCTAAGTCAATTCACTAAAAGATAAAAGCACTAAACACTAAACATTCTTTATTCTTTATTCTCACCTAAAACCAATACACCTCCAATTCTACACTTATTATAATCCATTATATACTTAAAAAGAATCAGAAATTTCAAAATTTACAAGCCTTGGCCGGCCATACACCATGCAATTCAAAAATTGTCAAGTCAAATGCATGCATTATTATAATCATAACATTATTCTATGCTTTCCACTTTCTCCAAACACAAGACTTACCTTTTATCATACCTAGACATTCTCTTACACCTTAGACTACCAAGACAATAAAAAACAAAACTCACCTTGACCAAATGCTAAGTCAAAACTGACACACCACAAGAAAATCACACAACTCATCAAACACTCTATTTTCCTCTCAAGCTCTCTCTTTCTCTCTCATTCTTGGCCATGGCTGCCTCTTGAGTTTCCATGGCTCAAGCTCACTATCTAAGACTCATCTAGGCTCTCAAGGTCTCTAAGAAGCTCGGCCCTAGCAAGCAAAGCAAGAAAATCTCACACAAGCTCACAAACTCATCATTTTCGGCCATAAGTAAGTTTAAGAGTTTTCTTCAATTTTTGTTCTAATCACATACACACACTAAGTATATGATAACTAAGCTAGTATTTAAAGAAAAACAAGCTACCACTCGGCCAAAGCAAGGAAAGAGAACCATTTGTGCGATTCAAAGAACATTCTTGCATTTTCACCCATCAACTTGCTAAGGTGAGGGTTAAATCTCTTTAAAAGCTTTCAAAACTCACATGAATGCTCTCATATGGCTGTATTTACTCTTGTAGTTCATGTTTATGTGTTTATATGAGCCTATCTACTCATGCATGGCTTGATAATTGCTAGAAACTTAGAAATATGCAAACTCGTTTTTCTGGCAGATTACTGACCTTGTAGAACGAAGCATTTTTGGCCTAGTAAACGTTGATAAAAATGCATGAAAATTGGTATGTCATTATATTTGTCAGTTCTGAACATATTTTTCAGAAATAGGCTAAGGCTAAGTTTGAGTTTAAAGGCCTCAAAAATGGAAAAATTCATAATGTGTCTAAAACTAGACAGTTTTGCGTAGTATAACGGTTTTGGCCATAACTCCTAAGTCAAAACTCCAAATGCAGCGAGGTTTGTTCCTAGATTTAAAGCACTCATTAAGATTAAATTTGAAATTTGGTTCACTGAAATTGGAGATTATTTGTTTGGCTTATTGGATGTGGAAAAACAGACCATTGCAGTAGGATTTTTTCTTAGTAATATGCTTTGAATCATGTTGTAGCCTTACTTGAGGTGTTGAATGCTTGGAATTGTGGCAATTAGAAGTTGTGTGGGCTGTTTTGATTGGTTGAGGATGCTCAATTATTTGATGCATGGCTTGGATTTAATTACATGATGAATTGTTGCTTAATCGCATGGTAAGCACGAAATTGAGGCCCTATTGCTTATGAATACATGCTAAGTGATGATCCTATGGCTAAATGTGTTCAATTGAGTGGTTAGTAGGCTTCCCAATAATTTCTAAGTATGCTTGAAATGGTTTAGGTATATCTTGTGGTCCTTAGCAAATAAAATCAACATCCGAGCACGGCCCTTGCAAACCCTAATGGCCATGTAGACTCCCAAGTCATAAACCACTCTTGCGTGATTTATAATTGATGTTGAGGAAGGTGAATAGGCTGCCCGGAATTGTCTTTATGGCTCTAAACATGATTCCCGATGATTGCATGTTGCTAAGTGAACTATTCTTGCCCCGATTTTGTGTAAGTGTCGTTGCATGCTTGTATGATCTCAACACTTAATATATGAGCCTGAAATGAGTTATGTGACTTGATTTATATGTGTTACTTGGCTGCCCGCTTAATGTTCATATACCTCTAAGTGTTCTACCAAGTAAAATTACATGTCAATGTGTGATCTTATAATTGCTCGGAGGCAACCTATTTTGTTGACCTCCTAATGTGAATTGTTAAATGGCATAATTGTGCATTGCATACAAGGTTGCAACCTTTCATTCTGGCATGGTAGCGTTTCACGCATGCCGGGCGGCATCGGGCTTGCCGGTGCTACCGTGACTACCATGGTCCAATTCCCTCTCTCGCTTGGGGGCTAGACTTCCTCGGAGAGTTGGGTAATAGATTTGGTGTACATCCGGAGTACACTCGTTGGAGTGATAAGTGGATGATAGATGCCGGCCGCAACATTTGTTATCGGAAATGGACTTGAGAGCAAAAGCTTACCATATCTTTTTCATTATGTGCTTAAGTACTCTCGTTTGGTTCCTAGAGGACCTTGGGGAGGAAAGACGGGTAAATGTGTTAATTTATATTTATGTTATACTATGAACTTACTTCTTTTATATGACATGTTTTCAAAAGGGTTTTCATAAGATTAACCGAAAAAGAGTTTCAAAACATTATCTCTCGTTCCCTCACGCTGAGTTCATAAGGACTCACCCTCTTTTATCATCACAGGTGAAGAAGATTTGGAACAGGTACCCGAGGAGAATGTGTTTGTTGATGACTCCTTGGAGTGATTGCATGCCTTATGTGCCTTGCTTGACTATGGCTGTTTGTGAACGTTATGTTTGCTTAAAGACTACTTATGTTGTTCTTGTTGTAAAAGACCCCCGTTGTAACTTGGGGTCTAATTTTGGCTTGTACTGATTATAACTAGACAAAAACTCTATTTGGTCGTTTTGCTATCACTATTTTAATTTAGTAACTATCATAGGCAACTAAAGCATTAGGTGAAAGATCAAATAGAATGAATCTATCTAATCTTACCCAGGTACTTACTCATAGGCTAAAGGATAATAGGTTCTCACGTAAAAAGAGTTGACAAAAAAAACGGAACATAGTTATCTTGTTAGGCTTGTTAATCAAATGAGACCTTCGAGTTAGATCAATAGGCTTATCTGTTGATGATAAAATTGGGATCTTAGTTGGAATCAAATCAATGATTGAAAGTTTTGAGGCATTTAGAAAATTAGGTCAAACCAAAGGTCTTAAAAACAGCCGTTATGCTGCCGGTTTTTCGAAAAATCTTTTGAAGTTCTAGAACAACGTTAAGTGTTAAATCATAACAACGGTTAAGTATGTGAAATGGTGTAAATGAATTAGGTCATACCCTAGTCTAGCCTCTATAGGTTGGGTTAGGGCGTGACACTATTACTCTCTTAAGGTAGCCAAATGCCTCGTCATCCAATTAGTGACGTGCATGAATGGGTTAACGAGATTCCCACTGTCCCTGTCTACTATCCAGCAAAACCACAGCCAAGGGAATGGGCTTGGTAGAATCAGCGGGGAAAAAAGACCCTGTTGAGCTTGACTCTAGTCCGACTTTGTAAAATGACTTGAGAGATGCAGGATAAGTTGGAGCCGAAAGGCGAAAGTGAAATACCACTACTTTTAATGTTATTTTACTTATTTCGTGAATCGGAGGCGGGGCACTGCCTCTCTTTTTGGACCCAAGGCTTGCTCTACGGGCTGATCCGGGCGAAATACATTGTCAGGTGGGGTGTTTGGCTGGGGCGGCACATCTGTTAAAAGATAACGCAGGTGTCCTAAGATGAGCTCAACAAGAACATAAATCTCGTGTGGAACAGAAGGGCAAAAGCTCGTTTGATTCTGATTTCTAGTACGAATACAAACTGTGAAAGTGTGGCCTAATGATCCTTTAGACCTTCAGAATTTGAAGCTAGAGGTGTCAGAAAAGTTACCACAGGGATAACTGGCTTGTGGTAGCCAAGCGTTCATAGCGACATTGCTTTTTGATCCTTCGATGTTGGCTCTTCCTATCATTGTGAAGCAGAATTCACCAAGTGTTAGATTGTTCACCTACCAATAGGGAACGTGAGATAGGTTTAGACTATCATGAGACAGGTTAGTTTTACCCTACTGATAATAGTGTCGCAATAGTAATTCAACCTAGTACGAGAGGAACCATTGATTCGCACAATTGGTCATCGTGCTTGGTTGAAAAGCCAGTGGCGTGAAGTTACCGTACACTGGATTATGACTGAACACCTCTAAGTCAAAATCTGGGCTAGAAGCGACGCGCTCACCGGCTGCCCATTCACCGACCCGCAGTAGGGGCCTCCGGTCCCCAAGGGCACATGTCGTTGGCCAAGCTGTTGTGACAGAAGCGTCACGCCGGCCGCCTTGAAGTACAATTCCCATAGAGTTACGGGCAGAATCCTTTGCAGATGACTTAAATACGTGACGGGGTATTGTAAGTGACAGAGTGACCTTGCTGTCATGATCCACTAAGATTCAACCCTTTGTCGCTCCGATTCGTCCCTTCCCCCTCCCTCTACCCGTTCTACAATCTAATCCCATCCCATCAACCAATACTATTTCCCCCAAACGGACCAAGAGGTTCGACGCCCCATGCTGCTCCCCAAGTTTGTCTCCAAGTGTGTCTGCAAGTACCTAAGTATCCCAAGTGTCGACGCATGAATACCCAAGTGTTGCCTAGTGCTCTGGGCCCAAGTCCGAATAATATTTGCCCAAGTTTGCCACGCTCGCTGCTAGTAAAGTGCCGCCGCAAGTATCGTGGGGTTTTGAGGCAAAGATGCCCGATGATGCCCAAGTGCATGCCCAATTGCTATGCCCAAGTGCCATGCCCAAGTTCTATGTGCACCTAAGATCCATGCCCAAGTGCTATGTGTGAACGACCCTCATGTCAGCCGACCCTGCTTATCGCCTCGAGTGCCCAAGTGTTGGACAGCCTATGCTTGCTTGTTAAGAGATGGTAAAAAAATTGAATCCGACCTTGTGTGCTACCGGCCCACCGAGGTGCCTAACGTTCTTCCCTTAGCATTAACAATGACTGAGGTTATGTTGCCCCTATCTCAGACACGGCTGGCCACGTTGGTGAACGGTTGCAGCACGACTGCCCACAGTGTTGCACGATGGCGCACGAGTGGGCCTTGGATATGGCACGATGGGGCCTCGAATGCGGCGCGATGGGGCCTCGGACGGTTAACGATTGGGCCACAACAGACATAGTTGTTGCGCTGTAGGGTCGCGCATGGGGTACAATGGGGTATGGTTGTTGCGTTGTGGGGTGGCGCATGGGGCATGATGGGGCAACCAGTTGGGCGACGGTGGGAGGCGTGCATGGGCGAGGCTATGCGCCCATGGGCATCGCTGTAACACGCATGGGCCACGACTGTGCGGGCACGGGGCACGGCTATTGGACGCATGGGCCATGGTTACGCACGCATGGGGTATGGTTGTTGCACACATAGGGAGAGTTGGTATGCATATGGGGCACAGATGTGCGAGCATGGTCTGCGGATGTGTGCGCATTGGCCACGGATGCGCTCGCATGGGCAAGGCTATAGCGCGCATAGGGCGCCTATGCCGCGCGATGGTGCGCGCATGGGGTACCTATACTGCGCGATAGTGCACGCATGAGGATCCCATGCCGCGCGATATTGCGTTCATGGGGTGCCCATACATCATGATGGTGCGCGCATGGGGCACCCATGCTACGCCATGGTGCATGCATGGGGCGCGCATGAGTTGCCTATGCTATGCCATGGTGTGCGCATGGGCGCCCATGTTGCGCCATGGTCCGTACATGGGGCGCCCATGCGGCGCCATGGTGCAAGCATAGGGTGCCCATGCGGCGCGATTTTGGGTGCATGGGACGCCCATACGATGCGATGTTACGCGCATGGGGCGCCTGTCACGCCCCAACCCGACCTATAGAGGCTAAACTAGGGTATGACCTAAATCATCATTGTTATTTTACATCTTTAATCGTTTGACTTTGATTAATGCTTATTCGTTAGCCTAGAACTCCAAATGTTTTTCGGAAAACCGACAGCATAACGACTGTATTTAGAATCTTTGGTTTGACCTAATTTCTAAACACCTCAAAATTCCAAATCTTTAATCTGATTCCAACTAAAATTCATATTTTGTCATCAACTGATATGCCTACTAATTTATCTTGAAAGTCCTATTTGATTAATAGGCCTAGCATGATAACTATATCCCATTTATTTGTCAATTTCCTATCATGCGAGTACCTATTATCCTTTAGCTTACGAATGAGCACCTAAGTGAAATTAGATAGAGTTACCTTAGTTGAATCTTCACCTAGAGGTTTAAACGCCTATGATAACTACTATTCAAGATAGTGAAAGCAAATAACCAAATAAAGAGTTTGTCCGGTTATAGTTAGTACAAGCCAAAATTAGACCCCAAATTACAATGGGAGTCGTTTACAATAATAACATAAGTAGTAGTCAAATCAAACACATCGTTCACGAAACATCTACATTCAAGCAAAGCACATAAGGCACGTAGTCACTCCAAGGATTCATCAACAAGCACATTATCCTCGGGTACCTATTCCAAATCCGTTTCACCTGTGATGATAAAAGAGGGTGAGTCTTTATGAACTCAGTGAGGGGAAACAAGTGACTAGGTTTTGAAATCCTTTTCAGGTTAACTTGTGAAAACTCCTTTGAAAACATGTCATGTAATACAAATAAGAATGTAAGCATAGTATAATGGAACAATAAACACAGTTACCACATCATTTTATTAACATATGATAATCAGTAAAGATTTTCATCACATTTGATTCACGTATTAATCATAGTAGTGGCATATAGATAAACAGTCTTTCTTCCCTGAGGTTCTCTAGGAACCAAGCGAGAGTACTTAAACACATAGTAAAAAGGACACGTTTTGATACGTACAGGATGCTAGAGCTGGCTCCTACGGGCTCAAGAGGTAGCTCCCACCACTTCTAGGTGTAGCACTTTGCCCCGCATAGCACTTAGTTCCTGTTATTCAAGGGATACATTACGCTTTTGCTTTCGCTTCCGCATCACATATAATGGCCTGCCTCGAATCATGATCACAACTTCTTATCTCTCCCAATAGGGTGTACTCCGGATTGTACACCAAACCTACGACGCAACTCTCTGAGGAAGTCTAGCCCCCAAGCGAGAGAGGGAATTGGACCATGGTAGTCACGGGATCATCGGCAAGCCTGATGCCGCCCGACGTTCGTGAAACGCTACCATGACATAATGAAAGGTTGCAACCTTGTATGCAATGCACAATTATGTCATTTACATTTCACATTAGGAGGTCAACAAAGTAGGTTGCCTTCGAGAAAGTATATGATCACATTTTGATATATTGGCACATAAGGCATTGTAAGAACATATAATCATTTCATATATCAATTTGAAAGCAATTAAACTTTCACAGGTAGCCAAGTAATCATGTTCAAAATAAGCCATTGAATATCTTTTAACAATTCACATTAGGAGGTCAACAAAGTAGGTTGCCTCCGGATACACGTATGATCACATATCGACAAGTAAACGTACGAGACATGCTTTGACATGTAAATCCACTTTTTATAACACCTAGAAGCATATGAAAATTTAACGGGCAGCCAAGTAGTGTCATACAAACAAGTCATATAACTCATTTAGTGCACATACCAAGTGTTGAGGACATATGAGCATGCTACGACACTTAACACAAGACCAGGTGTAAGAATAGTTAACTTATCAACATGCAATCATTGAGAATCATGCTGAGAGCTATAAAGACAATTATGGGCAGTCCATTAACATTCCTCAACATCAATTATAAGATACACATGAAGGGTTTGGCACTTGGGAACTTACGTAGCCATTAGGGTTTATAAGGACCGTGCTCGGGTGTAGGTTTAGTTGCCTAAGAACCATAAGAATCAATTAAACCATGTCATACATACTTAGAGATTATTGGACAGCCTACTAACAACTCAAATAAATTCATTCAACCCATAGAATAGTCACTTAGCAAGCATGCATTAGTAATAGGGCCTCAATTTCATGCTTACACACACTATTTGTGAGGCCCGACCCCGAATAACGCGTGTTACTTCGATTGCATGCCATAGACCAAGAATTATATGACTGACCTTGGATTACGTGCCATGTCTTGGTTTTCGTGCATACTTCGTCATTCGTGCCTTGACCTAGAATGGTGTGCCCTAATCCCTGACTGACGTGCGATACCTAGATATACATACTCTAACCTCAATTTGCGTGTGATACCTCGTTTCGTGTGCCCTAACCTAGATTTGCGTGCTTTGACCTAGGTTTAAGAATCGTGTTTCGTTTTGTGTATCTTGCATTGAATTATGTGCATTCACTTAGGGTTGCGTGCATTTACTTAGGAAAAGTGCATTCGTTTCGTAGTTCGTGTCTTACCTCGTAGTGTGTGCCATAAACCTAGGAAAGCATGCCCACACGTTAATCAAGAAAGCATCTTACATGAAGCACTAGATCATCAATTAATCCTACAAACTCCACTAACTAATATTAAAATGCTAAGTCAATGCACTAGAAGACAAAATTGTACCAAAAGCTAGACATTCTTATTCTTTATTCTTTATTCTTTTTCACTTCCCAAACACACAATAAAATAAGCCTTGAACAAACAAAAAATTCATACCTTGATGCTCATAGGGTCGGCCAAACCAAGGGCCTTGAGCCAAGTTTGAACAAAAATTATTTTAACCAAGCATGCTTAAGACAAAGTCTTCACATTGTCATACCTTTTGCTTGCACCAAAGCCGCATTTTGCTAACTACTAAGCCACCCATCTCGGCCACATCGCCCTTGTCTACCAACAATTTAAATAACATTCAAAAGACAACACAAAAATCAGATTGTTGAAGCATATAGCCGACCAAAATGCAAAGCTTTTCATTCTCACATTTTCTCTCTCTCTCTCTCATTTTCTCTCACTCTCTCTTAATTCTCCTCTTTCTCTCACTCGGCCTTGGCTGAGTTTCTACACTCCATAGCTTAACTTCATCACTCAATGGTTCATCAAGACATGCAAGAAGCTAGGGAGCTCGACTAAGCAAGCTAGGTTGCAAGAAACACACATGCAAGCTCTTTGAACCTCCATTTCGGCTTAGGTGAGTTTGCTAGCTTCCATTTCTTTTCTTCTTGTTCTAACCACATGCACCTACTAAGAACTCGGTTACTGAGCAAGGAAATTAGAGAAAATCGAGTGGTGTCTCGGCTAAGCAAGGAAAAGAGCCAATCTTGTGCAACCATCAAGAGTCTTGTGCATCTTCTTGTTGTTTTGCTAAGGTGAGGGCTAAAACTTCTTGAAAATATTTCAAAAAAACCACATGCATGCCCTTAAATGTCTATCTTTACTTCTGTACTTGAGATATATGTGTGTTCATGAGCTTTTATAAACATGCATGGCAAGATTTTTGGCTAGAATGTGATGATAGATGAAATCGTGTATGTGACAGCCCTCTGTCTTGTTGGTGCGAGGTGATTTTGGCTAGGTAAATGATGTTTCAAATGCGTGAAAATTGGTAGGTAACTATTTTTGCCAGTTCTGAACATATTTTGTAGAAATAGGACAAAGCTAATTTTGAATCGAAGGTCCTCAAAATGGCAAATTATTAAAATGTGTCCAAATCTGGAGAGTCTAGAAAAATGAAGCAGGTTTTGGTAGATTCACTAACCTTGTAGAACGAACCTGTTTTGACTTAGTAAATGATATATAAAATGTATGAAATTTGGTGTACAGCTAGATTTTTCAGTTCTGGACATTTTTGTCAGAAATGGACTAATGCTAAATCGGACCCTAAGGCCCTCAAAAATGACATGTGTTGAAATGTGTGCAAATCTGGACAGTTTTGTGCAGTCTCACTGTTTTGGCTATAACTATTGAACCCGAACTCCAAATGTTGCAAGGTTTGTTTCTGAATTTAGTTCACCCCTTAAGCTTTAATTTGAAATCTTATTCACTAGAATTGGAGATTGTTTGCTTGTCTTACTGACTGTGAGGAAACAGTCCATTGCAGTGAGGGTTTCACTTAGTGAAATGCTTAGAAAAATTAGTGTAGCTTCTCTTGTTGTATTAAATGCTTGAGATTGTGGTATTTAGATGTTGTGTGGACTGTTTTGAATGCTTGAGGGTGTATGAACTAATCAATGCGTGTCTTGAGTTTAATTACGAGATGACTTGGGGCTTAATCGCACGAGTAAGCACAAATTGGAACCCTAGTAACTAGGTAAACTTGCTAAGTGTTGATCCTTTGGATGTTGTGTTTGATTATGTGTTTAGTAGGCTGCCCGTAGTTTCCCTTGTAGCCCTAAATATGATTTCGATGATTACATGTTGACAAGTAGGCCTTCTTACACCCGGTTCCACGTAGACGTCGTTGCATGTTGAATAATCTTATTATTTGATTACGTGAACTTTGAAATGAGTTATATGACTTGATTTACATGTGTTACATGGCTGCCCGTTTAATATTCATATAACTCCATGTGCTTTATAAGTGAAATTGCGTGTCATATCGTGCCTCGCTTGTTTACTTGTCAATGTGCAATCTTATGACTGCTCGGAGGCAACCTACTTTGTTGTCCTCCTAATGTGATATATTTAATGTCATAAATGTGCATTGCATACAAGGTTGCAACCTTTCATTCTGGCATGGTAGCGTTCATGCACACTGGGCGGCATCGGGCTTGCCGGTGCAACCGTGACTACCATTGTCCAATTCCCTCTATCGCTTGGGGGCTAGACTTCCTTGGAGATTTGGGTCGTAGGATTTCGGGGTACATCCGGAGTATACCCTTTTGGCATGATAAGGGGATGAATTGAAGCCGGCTGCAACAATTGAAACTGGAATTGAACTGAGAGCAAAAGCTCACCGTATCCTTTTCATTATGTGTATAAGTACTCTCGCTTGGTTCCTAGAGGACCTCGGAGAGAAAATACGGGTAATTGTATTCTTTTACTTTTATATTACATTATGAACTTATTTGTGACATATGTCATGCTTGCAAAAAAGGTTTTCATAAGTTGAACCTGAAAATGAGTTTCAAAACTTATTTCTCGTTCCTCCTCGCTGAGTTCATAAGGACTCACCCTCTTTTATCATCTCAAGTGAAGAAGACCAGGAACAGGTACCCGAGGATAACGTGCCTAATGATGATTCCTTGGAATGATTGCTTGCCCTACGTGCCTTAATTGACTATGGCCATTTTGTGAACGATATGTTGCTTGAAGACTATTTCTTATGTTGCTTGTTGTTGTATTGTAAATGACCCCATTGTAATTTGGGTCTAATGTTGGGATTCTACTATCTATAACCGGACGGACCTTTTATTTTTTTATTTATTTTCATGGTCTCATATGGTAGTTATCGTAGGCATTCAAACCATTAGATGATTAATCCACTAAGTTAACTCTATCTAATTTCACTTAGGGACTCACCCGTACCCTAAAGGATAATAGGTACTTGCATAACAGGAATTCAACAAATAAATATAGCATAGTTATCAAGCTAGGCTTATTAACCAAATGACACTTTCAAGATAAACTAGTAGGCATATCGGTTGATGACAAAATAGGAATCTTAGTTGGAATCAAATCAAGGTTTGAAAGTTTTGAGGCGTTTAGGAACTTAGGTTAAACTAAAGAGCCCAATTACAGTCGTCATGCTGCCGATTTTTTGAAAAATTGTGGAGTTTAGGCTAAAACGTTAAGGGTTAAACTTTCATGAACGATTAAGTACTAGATATGACTTGAATGTTTAGATCACACCCTAGTCTAACCTTTATAGGCCAGGTTGGGGCGTGACACCTATGTTAGAATGGTATCAGAGCTTAGATTGCTTAAGCCGGGTTCAACTCTCGGACTGTAGGTAGAAGCCCTAAAGTAAATATGATGTCTTGTTTATATGTGTGCTAATGTGCTTAATTGCTTTGTGCATTGAATATTACATGCCTTTGTGGACCATATGTATTATGTGTCATGCACACCAAGACGTTAGTGCCCTCAATAATGCATGCATGTGTTTATACTCCTTTCTTGATACATTTGCATGTTATATAACCATGAATGACTGTTTATACACATAGATAGTTAGGACTAGGACTTTCAGGGAAGTGGATTTATGCAGGAAGAACGAAAATGGCTCGGTTAGAGATTTCTCGCATCTTCATAGGTACTCGATGGATCATATATATTATTTTATATGCATATATATAAAATGCGTAGCACATGTATAGTTGTTGAGGTAAAATTATCTCCTTATCTTTGGAATACACATGCATGTGATTAAGTTATCAATTTTATAGTCATAAAGTTCTTGATTCTGTTAAACCGTTCTTCTAATTGTGGTTCAAGAATAAATGTTAAGGATATACAACCTTCCTTAGATATAAGATTATACTATTGGACATGTGGAGTAGTATATATATGTTCATGTGCTTAAAATAGAAGTTTGACTTAGGGGTTGCTTTTGAATCAAATTCTTATATCTTAAATTGGTGTAATGACTATTTATACGATTGAATCTTTACTTGATTGGAATGAAGCATTGATGAATCCAATATGGTGTATACTAGCGAGTTTCAAGTTCACTAAATGGTAAGACCGCGATCTAGAAATTAAAAGATGAATTCGTGGAAGTTGACGATAGTTACTTTTAGGGGTTAGATTATTAAGTCATGGGTAGCATATTTAAGTGAGTTAACAATGGATAACATGACATGTAGGAAACTATGGAGACTGAGTTTAGTAAGGTTGATGAATCTTTAGTATAACAAGATATAGGGATGTTGGAATCGAGAAATTCACGTAACTGGAACTCGTGTTCGGAAGACTACACCTAAATGTTAGGTCGAATAGAAGTGTAAGGTATTGAATTATGCATAAGATGACTAATGTTGCTAAGGTCCTAAGTTGGATATTGGTGATATTAAGAATCATGGTATTAAATTGTTGCCCCTCGGATTTAGTTGTGATTATGCGAAGTAAGTCATTCTATGCACTCGTTGTTTGGATACCCTAGAGGATGTTAGAAAGGATATATCCCTAAGCAAGACCGATGGACCTAGTATATAAACCATGGAAATGAGATTGAAGCATCCAGTTGTAGAGTGGAGTCGTTAGGGTATGAATAGTAATCCTAAATAGCTAATAATGAGTACACATGATGATTCATGGTAAACCCTAGGACCTAAGGTCGATCAGACTTAATGCTCTTAGCTAGTTGAACATGTAAAGGAAGAGAGTAAAATAGAGATGAATCAGAGTCATGATGACCAAGAGACTACTATTAGACAACCGTGTTTATGTTCACCGTTTCACGTCTAGAAACTAGCGGTTGGTAGACTTCGAATTGTCGTCGTTGAATAGAGGGGTGAATCTTGTAATGATAGTTAAATGAGTGGTTAATTACTTTCGAAGTTCTATTAGATTATATTGGAGGATGCCTCATGGTCATACTTCTTTGATACAACCTGGAAGTTATCTCGTGTAAGTATCTTATGAGCTCGATCACTTCGGTACCCATTTATAGTCCTAGGATTGTTGTTGTACGGCCGGTAACCTAGTAGAGCACTTAACATGGCGATAAACCCAGCTTAGTAACATTAATGTTGAAGATATATTGGCAGGCATTAAGTGTTCGAAAGAATGACTAGATCGCTAAATGAGTTGGACCATTGTCTTCTTAAGTATGACGTAACCTTGGAGTAAGATGAGTGAAATTTATTTGAGGTTGAAACTATTCGTCTTATGAGTTTTGGATAAGATTAAAAGAAATTTTGAAGCATCGAGACTTGAAAATAGAGATTTGAATAAGGAAATATATTGTGGATCACAAGCTGATGAAATTTACTTGTAAGAGTTGAACTAGTGCAACATGATTAGTTTGCCCATGCAATTTTAATGGTAATTTGTTGGTGGTACCTAATAAACCTTAGAATTTGAGTTTAACGAATATCAACGGTCTTTCTTCTTAAGTACAAGCGTGAAGGTTAACAAAGCTGGGAAGGAATGTTAGTGAAAAAGAGCCTGTAACAAGGAGATTAGTCATTTGAAGATTTGCTAATCTAATGTACCTACAAGATAAGGACTATGATACTATCGATAGATGACGATTTGAGATGGATTAGTTTGTTTGGTAAGTTCTTCTTGAAGATAGGATTGTATTGTGGAAATGATCCATAACTTGTGTATGTCCTAAGTGTTAACAATTTTGAAGCTAGTTGATAGGTTATGTAAATCGGATATAGACCTATCATCTTGAAATTAGTATATGTGACTATAGGATCATAGTATTATTGTGATATTCCTTTTGAGGTATGAATGCAAGATTGACACGACATAAGTCATGATTTTGGAGTTATAGTTATATGGTTAGAATACCGATGCAGCTTTGATGACTATGTTTAGAGATTCTAACCTTAGTTAATGAACTTGACCTTAAGATCAAATGGAGAATAGAGTCATTCAAAGGAACGAACTATGAATGTAGGGGTCACATCAAATTAAATGATTGGAGAAAGCTAGGAAGTGAATTGGTTGTGGTAAGAAAGATCACTGAACACGGGACGACCTAGAGTGGGAAATAACAAAGGTCAGAATCCGTTTAAATGACCTCAACAGGTAAGAATGAATTTCGGGACAAAATTCTTTTAAGGAGGGGAGGATGTGAGGCCCGACCCCGAATAACGCGTGTTACTTCAATTGCGTGTCATAGACTAAGAATTATATGACTGACCTTGGATTACGTGCCATGTCTTGGTTTTTGTGCATGCTTTGTCATTCGTGCCTTGACCTAGAATGGTGTGCCCTAATCCCCGACTGACGTGCGATACCTAGATATACATACCCTGACTTTGAAATGCGTGCGATACCTCGTTTCATGTGTCATAACCTAGATTTGCGTGCCTTGACCTAGGTTTAAGAATCGTGTTTCATTTTGTGTACCTTGCATTGAATTACATGCATTTACTTAGGGTTGCATGTATTTACTTGGGAAACGTGCATTCGTCTCATAGTTCGTGCCTTACCTCGTAGTGCGTGTCCTAAACCTATGAAAGTGTGCCCACACGTTAATCAAGAAAGCATCTTACACGAAGCACTAGATCATCAATTAATCCTACAAACTCCACTAACTAATATTAAAATGCTAAGTCAATGCACTAGAAGACGAAATTGCACCAAAAGCTAGACATTCTTATTCTTTATTCTTTATTCTTTTGCACTTCCCAAACACACAATCAAATAAGCCTTGAACAAACAAAAAATTCAGACCTTGATGCTCATAGGGTCGGCCAAACCAAGGGCCTTGAGCCAAGTTTGAACAAAAATTATTTTAACCAAGCATGCTTAAGACAAAGTCTTCACATTGTCATACCTTTTGCTTGCACCAAAGCCACATTTTGCTAACTACTAAGCCACCCATCTCGGCCACATCACCCTTGTCTACCAACAATTCAAATAACATTCAAAAGACAACACAAAAATCATATTGTTGAAGCATATAGCCGACCAAAATGCTAAGCCTTTCATTCTCACATTTTCTCTCTCTCAATTATCCTCTCTCTCTCTCTCGGCCTTGGCTGAGTTTCTACACTCCATAGCTTAACTTCATCACTCAATGGTTCATCAAGACATGCAAGAAGCTAGGGAGCTCGACTAAGCAAGCTAGGTTGCAAGAAACACACATGCAAGCTCTTTGAACCTCCATTTCGGCTTAGGTGAGTTTGCTAGCTTCCATTTCTTTTCTTCTTGTTCTAACCACATGCACCTACTAAGAACTCGATTACTAAGCTAGGAAATTAGAGAAAATCGAGTGGTGTCTCAGATAAGCAAGGAAAAGAGCCAATCTTGTGCAACCATCAAGAGTCTTGTGCATCTTCTTGTTGTTTTGCTAAGGTGAGGGCTAAAACTTCTTGAAAATCTTTCAAAAAAACCACATGCATGCCCTTAAATGTCTATCTTTACTTCTGTACTTGAGATATATGTGTGTTCATGAGCTTTTATAAACATGCATGGCAAGATATTTGGCTAGAATGTGATGATAGATGAAATTGTGTATGTGACAGCCCTCTGTCTTGTTGGTGCGAGGTGATTTTGGCTAGGTAAATGATGTTTCAAATGCGTGAAAATTGGTAGGTAACTAGTTTTGCTAGTTCTAAACCTATTTTGCAGAAATAGGCCAAAGCTAATTTTGAATCTAGGGTCCTCAAAATGGCATATTATTAAAATGTGTCCAAATCTGGAAAGTTTGGAAAAATGAAGCAGGTTTTGGCAGATTCACTGATCTTGTAGAACAAACCAGTTTTGACTTAGTAAATGATATCTAAAATGCATGAAATCTGGTGTACTACTATATTTTTTAGTTCTGGAAATTTTTGTCAGAAATGTACTAAGGCTAAATCCGACCCTAAGGCCCTCAAAAACGACAAGTGTTGAAATGTGTGCAAATCTAGACAGTTTTGTGCAGTCTCACTGTTTTGGCTATAACTATTGAACCCGAACTCCAAATGATGCGAGGTTTGTTTTTGAATTTAGTTCACCCCGTAAGATTTAATTTGACATCTTATTCATTGGAATTGGAGATTGTTTGCTTGTCTTAATGATTGTGAGGAAACAGTCCATTGCAGTGAGGGTTTCACTTAGTGAAATGCTTAGAAAAATTATTGTAGCTTCTCTTGTTGTATTAAATGCTTGAGATTGTGGCATTTAGATGTTGTGTGGACTGTTTTGAATGCTTGAGGGTGTATGAACTAATCAATGCGTGGCTTGAGTTTAATTACGAGATGACTTGGGGCTTAATCGCATGGGTAAGCACGAATTGGAACCCTAGTAACTAGGTAAACTTGCTAAGTGTTGATCCTTTGGATGTTGTGTTTGATTATGTGTTTAGTAGGCTGCCCGTAGTTGCCCTTGTAGCCCTAAATATGATTTCGATGATTACATGTTGACAAATAGGCCTTCTTGCACCCGGTTCCACGTAGACGTCATTGCATTTTGAATAATCTTATTATTTGATTACGTGAACTTTGAAATGAGTTATATGACTTGATTTACATGCGTTATATGGCTGCCCGTTTAATATTCATATAACTCCATGTGCTTTATAAGTGAAATTGCGTGTCATATCGTGCCTCGCTTGTTTACTTGTCAATGTGCAATCTTATGACTGCTTGGAGGCAACCTACTTTGTTGTCCTCCTAATGTGATATATTACATGTCACAAATGTGCATTGCATACAAAGTTGCAACCTTTCATTCTTGCGTGGTAGCATTCACGCACACCGGGCGACATCGGGCTTGTTGGTGCAATCGTCACTACCATTGTCCAATTTCCTCTCTCGCTTGGGGACTAGACTTCCTCGGAGAGTTGGGTCGTAGGATTTCAGGGTACATCCAGAGTACACCCATTTGGCGTGATAAGGGGATGAATTGAAGCCGGCTGCAACAATTGATGCTGGAATTGAACTGAGAGCAAAAGCTCACCGTATCCTTTTCACTATGTGTATAAGTACTCTCGTTTGGTTCCTAGAGGACCTCAGGGAGGAAAGACGGGTAATTGTATTCTTTTACTTTTATATTACATTATGAACTTATTTGTGACATATGTCATGCTTGCAAATAGGGTTTTCATAAGTTGAACCGGAAAATGAGTTTCAAAACTTATTTCTCGTTCTCCCTCGCTGAGTTCATATGGACTCACACTCTTTTATCATCTCATGTGAAGCAGACCAGGAACAGGTACCCGAGGACAACGTGCCTAACGGTGATTCCTTGAAATGATTGCTTGCCCTACGTGCCTTAATTGACTATGGCCATTTTGTGAACGATATGTTGCTTGAAGACTATTTCTTATGTTGCTTGTTGTTGTATTGTAAATAACCCCGTTGTAATTTGGGTCTAATGTTGGGATTGTACTATCTATAACCGGACGGACCTTTTATTTTGTTATTTGTTTTCATGGTCTCGTATGGTAGTTATCGTAGGCGTTCAAACCACTAGATGATTAATCCACTAAGTTAACTCTATCTAATTTCACTTAGGTACTCACCCGTACCCTAAAGGATAATAGGTACTTGCATAATAGGAATTCAACAAATAAATGGAGCATATTTATCAAGCTAGGCTTATTAACCAAATGACACTTTCAAGATAAACTAGTAGGCATATCGGTTGATGACAAAATAGGAATCTTAGTTGGAATCGAATCAAGGTTTGAAAGTTTTGAGGCGTTTAAGAACTTAGGTTAAACTAAAGAGCCCAATTACAGTCGTCATGCTACCGGTTTTTCAGAAAATTGTGGAGTTTAGGCTAAAACGTTAAGGGTTAAACTTTCATGAACGATTAAGTACTAGATATGACTTGATTGTTTAGATCATACCCTAGTCTAACATTTATAGGCCGGGTTGGGGCGTGACACTATTAAGCAAGAATCCATCATAAAATAAGCCTAGATCATGCATCAACTAATTTAAGCAATGTCAACCAACCAAAACAGTCCATGCAACTTTT
This sequence comes from Ehretia macrophylla, assembly GCA_037974665.1. Taxonomy (NCBI): domain Eukaryota; kingdom Viridiplantae; phylum Streptophyta; class Magnoliopsida; order Boraginales; family Ehretiaceae; genus Ehretia; species Ehretia macrophylla. Next base: position 43,784,324 of record CM075767.1, read on the forward strand.
AATTTCCACAAGCCCAAGCATTCAATACCTCAAAGTACAATTACAACATGATTTAAAGCAAGTTTCCAAGCAAAACCCCACTGCAATAGCCGATTTTTCCTCATTCATTTAGCCAAGAAAATAACCTCCAAATTCAGTGAATCAAATGTTAAATTGAAGCTTAACGAGTGCTTTAAATCTAGGAACAAACCTCGCTGCATTTCTAGTTCGGAAATAGGAGTTATGACCAAAACCGTGAGACCATGCAAATCTGTCCAGTTTTATACACATTTCGATATTTGCCATTTTTAGGGGTCTTAAACTCAACATTAGCCTTAGCCTATTTCTGCAATATATGTTCCGAACTGAAAAATATAGTGACTCACCAAATTTTATGCATTTTTAACAACATTTTCTAGGTCAAAATCATCTCGTTCTATACGGACAGAGAGCTGCCAAAAAACATCACTTCATATCTCAAGGTTTCTACCAATTTTCAAGCCATGCAAGGGTAGATATGTTCATATAAACACATGCACATGAACTTCAAGAGTAAATACAGCCATATAAGAGCATGCATGTGAGTTTTTTGAGGCATTTGAAAAGATTTAACCCTCACCTTAGTGAAACCAAGAGAGATAGTACACAAACGCTTGCGAAAATGGCTTGGTGTGCCCCAAGTGCTTGGTTCTTGCTTTGACCGTGCTTTTCCTCATTCAGTTACCATAGCAAATGATCTTGTAATTTAGTGAATCATACATCAAATCTAAGATCTATGAATTCTTTAACTCTGGCCGCAAACCTCGTTCGATTTTCATTTAAGATCTAAAAGTTATAACTATTTCCGTAAGATTGCACAAAACTGTTCAGATTTAGACACATTACGATTTTGGCCAATTTTAGAGGTCTTAACGTCAAAATTAACCTTATCTTGTCTCTGAAATATTTGTTCAAAACTGAAAAATATAGTGACCCTCAAAGTTTCATCAAATTTGGAAATATTTTGCTACCTTAAAAGTTATCTGAACAGAAGGGTCGTGGCTACCCGGGATTTTTTAGAAATGTTCAAACATAACTTCTTGGCTTCTAAGCATGCAAAACTAAGTACCACATATACATACATGCTCATGAACTTCAAAACATTTTAGAAATTATTTTAAACCCTCACCTTGTTGAAGATTAGCAAACAAAATTGAAGCAACGAGAGCAAATTTGAACAAACTGAGCTTTTCTTCTTCCTATTCTTCTTCCTCTTCTTCTTCTTCTTCTTCTTCTTCTTATTTCTTCCTTCTTTCTTCCTCTCCTTACTCTACCTCTCTTGCATGACCCTCTACCTCTCTCAATCAGATTTTTGGTTGTTTTGAATATGTTGGGTGATAAGAACTAGGCCTAAGATTATTTAATTCATTTGGTAAACACTAGGTGTTGAAATAAGCAAACGTTCTTACAAATTCAAGTGTTTAGTTATAGAATAGTTTAGTATATAGTGTATTGTGTAATTTAGATTAGTTTATTAGTTAGTGGAGTTTGTAGGATAGAATATATATATTATTTTAATTGTTAGTGAGTTGTGTAGGAATATTCCTAGGATGACGTGTATGCACGACATTTTATGCACGCACATAAATCGAGGGACCCACGTACTACGAGACGTACAGAAATCAATACAGGGTACGAATCCCTAGGTAATACACACAGTCCCATACTAATATACGTATTCCTAGGTTAGGACACGTATTACGAGGTAAGATACATACTTCTAGGAGAATGCACAGATTCTAATGTAAATGCACGCAATCCTAGGTAATGCACATAAACCAATGTAAGACACATAATTCAATGCAATGCACGTAAATCAAGATATGATAATTAAATCTAGGTTAAGACATGCAGTTAAAGGTTAATGCACACAATCGAGGTATCGCACGTAAATTAAGGTTATGGCACACAATTCTAGGTCAAGGCATGTATGACAAAGCATGCACGAAAACCAAGGAACGTATCTAAGGTTGGTCATATAATTCTAGGTCTAAGGCACGCAAATTGAGATAACACCCGTTATTTAGGGTTAAGCCTCACAACGCCCATGCCGCGCGCATGGGGCGCCCATGTCGCACGATACCGCATGTTGGTGCGAGCATGGGGTACCCATGCCGGGTAATTGTGTGTGCATGCGGCGCCCATGATGCTTGCATGGGGCACACATGCCGCTCGTTGGTACGCGCATGGGGCACCTATGTCGCGTGATGGTGCGCACGCATGGGTCGCCTATGCGCCTCGATGCCGCACGTTGGGGCACACATGGGGCGCCCATGCCACCCGATAGTGTGCGCATGTGGTGCCCATGCTGCGAGCATTAGGAGCCCATGCCGTGCACATGGGAAGCCCTTGCCGTGCGCTGGTGCGAGTATGGGGCACCCATGCACTGCGCTGGTGCACACATGCGGCGACCATGCCCCGCGCTGGTGCACGCATGGGGCATTGATGGGGCACGGAAGGGGCACTAGTTTGGTGCACGACAGGGGTACTATGGGGGTACGCTTAGGAGATGATAGGGGATGATAGGGGACGGCTTGGGCACTACTTGAGGATATTGGGCACGACGGGCGATACTAGACCTTCAGGGGTATTGAGGGCCATGTGTAATGCTTTAGAACACAAATGTCACATTGATGTGCTTTTAGAATTGGTTTCTGAATCTACGAAGTAGTCTGAACAATGACCCTTCCCGACGAACACTTCGTCATATTTGGGAGGCAAATTAGATTAATCGGCTTCCCAATCCATCCAAACAAATTTTTCACACCAAATATCATCTAAATGAATTAATGTATTAATTAATATGAATTTTTCATAATTTTCTAGAATTTTTTCTGTTTTTTCCCTATTTTTCGTAATTATGTAGGGATAATAAAAATTATTTTTGATTCCCTATGGATCCAAAAAAAAAATTTCACAACAAATATTAACTAAACAAATTAATGTATGAATTAATATAAATTTTCCAGAATTTTCTAGTATTTTTTTTGATTTTTCCTTTTTTTCGCAATTATTAAATATTTTAAATTATTTTTTCAGAAAAAATAATCTCGAAGCATTTGGGTATCATATCCTAACAATGAGCAGCAAGTTGGGTACGAAGATCATGCCCAATGGGGGCTCTAATAGTGTAAAACACCTACTATGAATCTCTGGCAAAATGTACGCTACTATTGTCACTTGGGTTTTTGCATCTAAATGTACTATAAGGGGGTATGTGGTGTCAAGCCCCCTAGTTGAGGTCCATGCTGGGGGTCGTTGTGGGCACTTCGTGGCACATTGTGGGCTATATCGTGGGTTATATTGTGGGCGAAAATGCCTACCGAGTGAATGACGCCGTGGTATTGCATTGCATACCCGTGCGTCGGGGTCATGCTACCCCCGACCTGTGTCCCCCAACGTGGCACCAGGATGGCTAATGAGGAACGTGGTGGCCTCCCTAGCCCCTCATTATCCATCTTGGTGTCACAGCACTGTCGGCATCATTTGGATGGCTAATGAGGGGATGAGTGGTTGCCCAAGCACAAAACTAACTATCCTTGTGCCGCCGGCTAAGCACACATTGGGGGACATTCCCATCCCTTGACACGTCATCGGGCCTGTATGATGCACAAATCGCCTAGTACACGAAGCTATGGTCGTTGCCGAGTGGATACGAATGGCCATGGTACAGTGTCATGGCGATCCAAGCATTGCATGGGCTTGGGTAACTCTTGGGGGGCGGTGGGGGCATGCGTGATGCGCGAATCGCCAGGCACACGCGGCATTGGCTTTCGTTAAGCAACGACGCGAGCGTCGCGATGAGACGATTGCTGATGCTTCAATGTTGTGGCGATCGAAGCACCTTGTGGGCTTGAATGCATGAAGCGCGGTTAATTTTCTCGGTCTGTGGGTAGGAGTCTATTAATTTAATGTGTGATTGCGTGAATAAATGTTTCTTTGATTGACTAAGGGAATGATTGAATGGTTAAAGCACATGCTAGCATGAAAGCGAGAATGTGAAAGGTCTTTTATGAGTTATTTTGTAAAAGTGAAAAGTTAAGAATCGAAAGTATGATTAATTATTTTACTTGTGTCTTTAGTATGCAAAGTGTTTGTATGACCCTATATGTGATTTTATGTTAACTTATTTGAACTTATTCTTATGTGTTTTAACTGTGAATTATACATATGCTTGTCATAATACTTTGTATTCTAATTGTCTGGAATGGGACCCCGCCGTCGAACTGGGAATCAAGATGTTGATAGAGAACAAGAGGAGGCTCCTGGGCAAGAAGCCGGTATGGCAGGAAATGCACCACAAGTTCAAAAACCGAGTAATGCGCAGATCTTGGCCACAATGGCCAATGCTATGAATACCATTGCCTAGTTCGTGACTCAACAGGGACAGACAGGGGCTACCAGAGGTAATCTGGCTGCAAGAGCTGAGGGTAGTGGTACTACCAGAGGTAATTTTTATGACAGGTTTTTATATCATAGGGCCTACAGCTTCTTCGGAGAGCCAGATGATATGAAGGCCAAATTGTGGTTGAGAAAGTTTGAAAGGGTGGCTGTAATACTCGAATGCAGTGATGAGAGAAAAATTACCTATGCCACATTTCTTTTGGAGGGTAACGCCGAGGAGTGGTGGCGTACTATTAGTGAGAAATGGGAAGTAAAGAGGGTTCAACATTCGTGGGCTGACTTCGTCCGTGAATTTCGAGATAAGTATATATCAGTGGTTGCCCGTGAGAGACGGCAAGCAGTGTTCATAGCTTTGAAGTAGGGAAATATGTCAGTAGATCAGTATGAGGCTACTTTTACTAGGCTATCCTGTTACGTGCTGGCTTTGGTAAAGCCAGAGGACATGAAAATGCAGAGATTCATCATGGGGTTGAGAAGTGATATTATGCTTAATCTGTCTGCGAATGATTACCCTAATTATGCTGCAGTGGTCAGAGCCGCCTCGAGGAATGAAAAACGCAAGGAAGATGTGTTGGCCCTAACTAGTCAATCGAGTAAGCGGCAGTTCCAATCACAGAGCCAGGAGTACCAGAGGCAGACTATTTTAGTTGGGCAGAGTCCGCAGCCGAGGTAGACACAGAGTTATGTAGGGCCTACTCAGACTTAGGCACGACAGGTTCAGAGTCAAAATCAGGGGCAGTCTCGTCTAGTTGCAGCTCGATCTCAGCAGGGTAGTTTAGCTACCTCTTCTTACAAAACTCCTTCAGGAGGCACTATTGCAAGACGTCACCAGCAGTGCAGCTTCTATCAACACTAGGGTCATACTGAGGATAATTGTTGGAAGAGATTGGGCCGATGTAATGGATGTGGCAGTGATCAACACAAGGCTAAAGACTGTCCAAAATTCAAGAATGCTAGGGGTCAGACATCTGGTCAGGGCAATCAAACTAGGGCGTTAGCTGCAGCACCAGTACCACGGGGTTAGGCCCGAGTATTTGCCTTAGATGCAGAAGAACTTTCGGATACGGCTGTTGTAGTAGAAGGTACTTTTCTTCGTAATGATTGATCAGTTAAAATTTTAATTGATTCCGGAGCTTCGTATTCATTTATTACTCCTACTTGTGCACAAAATACTGAACTGAATCATGATAAACTGTTGCATGAGATTGTGGTTTACACTCCTATGGGTCCGAAATTTTTTACTAGATCTATTTGCAGAGCATGTAATATTTTTATTGAGGGTCGTGTATTTCCTGCTGACTTGATTATTCTACCCTGCAATGACTTTGAAATTATATTGGGGATGGATTGGTTGTGAAGTTATTATGCACAGCTTGACTTTAGAAAGAAGATTGTGAGATTAGAAATGCCTGACCACCCTGTAATTGTAATAGTTGGTACTAGAAAATCAACTGGAACTCCTATCATTTCTTCCATTAGAGCATCTAAACTGTTGAGCAAAAGTTGTGAGGCTTATCTTGCATATTTGATTAATCAACTTGTGGACCAGTTGAAATTGAATGATGTACCTATTGTGAGGGAGTTTCCGAGGGTCTTTCCTAAGGAATTACTTGGTTTACTGCCCGATAGAAAGACAGAGTTCATGACTGATTTATTGCCAGGGACTACACCTATCTCTAGGACTCCGTATAGAATGGCTCTACCCGAATTGTATGAATTGAAAGTTCAGTTGCAGGGCTTGCTTGAGAAGGGATTCATTCAACCAAGTTCTTTACCCTAGGGTGCACCAGTTCTATTTGTTAAAAAGAAAGACGGATCTCTTCGCTTATGCATTGATTATCGAGGTCTTAATCAGGTAATTATCAAAAACAAATATCCATTGCCTTTGATTGAGGAGTTATTTGATCAGCTGCAAGGTGCCAGGGTATTTTCTAAATTCGATCTAAGGCAGGGCTATTATCAATTAAGGATTAAGTTAGATGATGTTCCCAAAACTGCTTTCAGAACTCGCTATGGTCATTACGAATTTGTTGTTCTACCATTTGGGTTAACTAATGCTCCTGTCGCATTCATGGATTTGATGCAGAGAGTATTTCGTCCATATCTGGATCCGTTTGTGGTTATATTTGTTGATGATATTCTTGTGTATTCTAAATCTGAGGCGGAGCATGAACAACATCTCAAAATTGTATTGTAGACTCTTCAAGAGCATCAGTTATTTGCAAAGTTCAGCAAATGCGAATTCTGGCTTAAACAAGTTACTTTTCTGGGCCATATTATTTCTCAGGATGGAATTTCTGTTGATCCAGCGAAGATTGAGGTTGTCATAGCATGGAAACGACCGGAGACTGTTACAGAAATTCATAGTTTTCTGGGCTTAGTAGGTTATTACAGAAGGTTTGTCAAGGATTTCTCTAAAATTGCTGGACCATTGACTCGACTTACTCAAAAGAAGACTGTATTTGACTGGAATGAGAAATGTGAGGCTAGCTTTCAGGAACTGAAGAAGAGATTAACCACAAGTCATATTCTTGCTCTACCCGAGGGTACTGATAATCTGGTAATCTATAGTGATACTTCTAAGGAAGGTTTGGACTGTGTACTAATGCAGAATGGAAAATTTATTGCCTATGCTTCCAGAAAATTGAAACCTTATGAACTTAATTATCCGACGAATGATCTTGAGCTTGCAGCTATCATTTTTGCACTAAAGAAATGGCGTCACTATCTTTGGGGTAATAAATTTGAAATCTTTACTGATCACAAGAGTCTGAAATATCACTTTTCTCAGAAAGAGTTGAATATGAGGCAGAGGCGTTGGTTGGAATTGCTTGAGGATTATAATTGCACTATCAATTATTTGCCAGGTAAGGCCAATATTGTTGCTTATGCTTTAAGGCAAAAGACTACAGTTGCTAGTCTAATCATCAAAAATTGGGAGTTCACAGAAGAATTATGTCTATGAAAGCCTAAGATTTCAGATTCTGGTATTCAATTTGCAAGTTTGCAGATTCAATCCCTATTATTATCCAAGATTAGAGAAGCTCAGTAGACGGATCCTCATTTGTTGAAAATCTTAGAGAAATCGAAAGGGGGAGAGTCAGATTTCAAATTAAATGATGAAGGTCTTCTTAAATTCAAAGGCAGAATTTGTATTCCTTCTGAGCCAGCTTTAAAGAAAGAAATTCTTGCAGAGGCTCATAATTCTAAGTATACTATCCATCTAGGTAGTACAAAGATATATAAAGATTTGAAGCAAAACTTCTGGTGGAACAACATGAAGAGAGAAATTGCTGACTATGTTGCTAGATGTCTTACTTGTCAAAAAGTTAAAGCAGAACATCAAAGACCTGCAGGGTTAATATAGCCTTTAGCTATACCTGAATGGAAGTGGGATCATATTACCATGGATTTCGTCTCTGATTTGCCGAGGTCTTCGAAAGGTAATGACTCACTTTGGGTTGTTGTTGATAGATTGACCAAAACTTCTCATTTTATTGCTAAAAAGAAGACTGATTCTCTTGATAAGCTGGCGGAGTTATATATTGAGAATGTTGTCAGAATTCATAGGATTCCAAAGAGTATTGTGTCAGATAGAGATCCCAGATTTTCATCTCAGTTTTGGCAGAAGATTCAGAAAGCTTTGGGCACGACATTGAACTTCAGTACTTCTTATCATCCTCAAACTGATGGACAATCTAAAAGAACTATTCTAATACTTGAGGATATGTTACGAGCGTGCATTCTGGACTGCGGTAAGAGTTGGGAGAGATACTTACCTCTTGTAGAATTTGCTTATAACAACAGTTATCAAGCTACTATCGGTATGGCACCATATGAAGCTTTGTATGGGCATAAATGCAGATCTCTTTTATATTGGGATGAAGTTGGAGAGTTGAAATCTATTGATCCTACTCTATTGCCAGAGATGAAAAAAATGATTGATAATGTTCAGCTTATCAGAAAAGAATGCTTACAGCGTAGAGTTGGCAAAAGAGTTACGTAGATAGACACCGTCGTGATCTGAAATTTGTCGTAGGTGATCGGGTTTTTCTGAAAATTTCTTCTCGCAAGGGTTTGATTCGGCATGGTAAGGGAGGAAAACTCAGTCCTCGTTATGTGGGATCGTTTGAAGTAACTGAAACAATTGGGGAATTGGCTTATCGACTACCTTTGTCTCCTAGCCTGGGCAAAATTCATAATGTCTTCCATGTTTCTATGCTTCAGAAGTATCAGCCAGATCCTTCTTATGTTCTTGAGCCCGAGCCATTAGAGATCAGTGAAACTTTGACCTACACGGAGAAACCTCTTCGAATTGTTGATTGGAAAGTTCAGGAGCTCAGAACTAAAAGCATCTCGATGGTTAAAATTCTGTGGGATCATCATGGCTTGGAGGATGCTACATGGGAGAGAGAAGAGGAGATGCGAGAGAAATATCCAGAGTTATTCGCCGAATTATGTAAGAATTGTGTGGGCACAATTAGTTTAAGGGGGAGAGGGTGTGACACCTGAGATTTTGTTGTACTTCTAGATTACTGTTGCATCCACTATGTGCGCATTTCTTATGTGCTTTAATTACTGTCTTTTTTAGTTACTATTCATTTCATTTTTCAACTGCATAATATTACTGAATTAGCATTTTTATTAAATCATATTAATTGTTTTAAGAGTGAGAAAAATGTGTGATTGAGCTAAGAATGATATGAGCCTTTGTTTAGAAAATGGTCTAGTGAACTAATGAATAGTGTTACTTAACTTAACTTGGTGTTTTAATTAGCTAGCATAATTGTTGCACCTTAGACTTGTTTTTAAGCTACTTGTGCTCATTTTAATAGCCCATAGATGCAAACAACTTGACCCATACTAATATATACTCAACCTTTAACAACTTAAGCTCATAATACACAAAAGAAAAAAAAAAATAAAAGCCAAAATAGTAGCAGAGAAACCCGACAACAGGAAAGATGGAGAAGGAACAATTTTTGCTCATCAATTCACCATTTCAAGCCTCTCCAAGCCTAGAGCAAGTAGTTTAGGGTGTGTGCAAGCCTTCTAGGTGCTCTACGCACTTTAGGTGAGGGTTTTCATGATTATTTGTGCATTTTAGAAATGTTACCATTTTCTTGAATTGTTAGAAATGCTATCAAATGCTATTGCAATGCTTATCCACGCTATTGTACATTGTATATAAGTGCTAGAGAACACATTTAAGCTATTGATTCGCATTTTAAACGGTTGGAATCTTTACTTTGATTATATGAGGTGAATAGTGACGGATTTTTAGGGTTTTGTGTAATTGTGCGTATTGGCTTGCTTCATTGCTTCTAATAGATACCCTAGGTGCCAATGAAGGTAGTCCAATAGCCCTGTGCCCTTGAATTGTTCTAAACTTGTATATAAAACGTGAAATAGCTGACTTCTAAGATGGGGTTTCAGGGTTAATGATAATCCGAGTTCAATTGGCCTCCACATTTAGTAATCCTAGGCTATTTAAGACCTAACTAAGCTTTGCTAGTTCCCATGTGAGTCCCAATTGAGGTACTTGTACTACAAAGCCAAAAAAAGGGAATTTGGGCCTTTCAGGCTAAATGTGGGTATTTGCGTGATTTCAAGGGTTCTAATGGTGCCTAAGGGATTAACTAGAAACATGGTATAGTCCGCTTGTTAATCTAGAACCATAACATGAGTTTGGAAGAAAAACGGGTTGGGTTACAAAGGGATTTAAGTACAAATTCTATTGTCTCACGCTTCTAAGACCTTGCCATGATTCCTTGTGTGTTTAAATGTAGTTTCAAGGTTTTTTGGAGCTTTTGGTATAGTTCTATGTGGATCTTGAATATGCCTCTTTGTAATTGGCTTAATTGCTTATATAAGGTGCTTCTATTCTAACTATTTTGAGGTCAACCTACTTTGTTGATCCTCCCACGTGTTATTGCTTATATTGTTGATATTGTCTTGCCATTGTTAAGTGCATTGCATATTGGTTGCGCAACCATAGTGTCAGAGACGGATGTGTTGAATATCGGTTAGGCGGCAGAGGGCTTGCTAGTGGATATTCAAACTTTGTACCATATTCCCTCATTCGCCTGGTCCGGAGATTGCCAGGGGATGTTGGATCGTAGGATTATTGGGGTACATCCGGAGTACACCCATTGAGGTGATTGGGAATTTGCCGGTACATTGATTGTGGTTCGTGGCCAAAGATAAGAGAATCATGGAGTTTGGGGTTAAGTGTATCGTATCCTTTGATATGTGTGGTTATTTACTGTTTCAAATGTACTTTACTTGCTTTTCTTGTTAACTGTTATATTTGTTGCATTGCACGTCCCGTTTGGCTTTTATCCCTCACTGGGCAATAGATGTAACACCCCGATCTTTCTCGAGACCGGGAATTCTATCAATCAATCTAATCACAATCCAATTCCAAACCCGGGCAAAATTTAGGGAAAACGGACGGAGTCTCCCCTGTTTCTAGGCAAAAAGCAAACATGTGACAGCATATAAATGGACCAATACCATGTCCAAACATTCAACCACCTCAAGGCCATCCGAGCCTTGTTCTCAACAAGCAACCATAAGCAAATATACATACATTTTCAAGTACTAGACTATTCTAACTCTTCCTTTAACCATACAAACATGCTTAGTAATTAAACTACACCAACCTATTGCATAAGTTAGACTATCATATCTTTCTATCTTTTTCCTTTGTCATTACAAACATACATTGAAATTAAGCTACATTAACTAAATACATAATCTAACTTATCAAACCACCTCCACAATCTAATGAAACTTAAATTACATCCCTTTTGACATTAAATACATATAATACATAAAAGCATACATCATTACAACTTTGACAACTCAAGTCACATAGGCACGCAAGACAACTCTTCAAGCACGGACTTTCACGAAATCACGAACTTTCCAGCTAACATGGCATTTCCTGAAATGTGGTGGTGAGGAGTGAGTATACACAACACGTATACTCAGTGAGGGCGAGACAGATATCGAGTTGGAGAGAAAGAAGTTCGTGCAATGCAAATAGGCAGTTAATCAATACAATCAATAAAAAGGTATTCAATATAAACAACAAAACAATAAACCGTTTAGGAAAGCATTAACACAACCAATCAAAGCTATACCACACTTTGAAGGCTATGGTTCACTCGAGCGAGTAATGTACCGATCACGATTCCGATGACTTTAACGATGACGCGCCGGCCCAAACCACCTTATAACACCTGTTTGGAATACCCCGGAAGTATCCATCAATCTACGACCCAAATCTCCCTGGGAGGCAACCCAAGCGAGAAGAGGGAATAGCAACGGAGCTAGAGCAACCAACACTGGCAACCCGAGGCTACCCAAAGAGGCCCATCACTGACGCGCGGGACACTATGCAATGCAAGACTCGATACAAGGCGATAAACGAGCGATATCAAGCAATCTCAATAATTGATAAACATTTCAATCAATAATCAACTCTAACAAGCGTAATAAGCATTAAAAAACATTTGCAATCAAACAAGTAACAAGAACAACACCAACTAACATTATCAAGCAATAACAAGTATTCTATAGGCAACATAAGAATTCTATAAGCAATATAAGCATTCTATAATCAATATAATCATTCTATAAGCAATATAAGTATTCTATAATCAATATTCTATGAAAACACACAAAATCACAAAAATGACCCCAACTTCAAAACACTACTACTTTCAAACGAGCCACGAGCTTTGGAAACCGACTTCACCAATCCTCCTAGGTCACTATAAGGCACGTCTAAAGACCCCGAAACCCTACTTAACCCTAGAATTCACGCAAAGCCCCGATTTCCCCCTTTGCTCGTTTGAACTACAGCTACCTCAACCGATCACCCAACCAATGTCATAACTGCACCAAAAGTGCTTCCATGGCATACTACGACAATGCCTTCACGCAAAATGAGGAAATACCAAACTTGACCGGAACAACCCCAACATAAACCTTGACATTTTTTCCTGTTTTTCCATTACACTAACAAAATAAACCACACATTTTAGCATTTAAGCATATCTAGCACCTTTCTGCATCAATAGAACGCAACTCGGAGCAAAATTTTGAACGGGGGTTTACTATTCACGTTTTTCACTATTCAATCAACATTTGAAATACAATAATCAATTTTAACCACAGAAATTGCTAAAAACTTACAAAAGTAAGGTCTACTAACATCATAGAACATATTTCAAGCAACAAAACGAATTAAACAACATTCTATACGCAATTTCTAAAAATTAAAGTCTTGACATCATATTTTCTAATGCGCAAATAACGATGCATCCCTCACCTTATCTGCTAATAGACGCTAGGAAAACAACATTAGAAGCCTCGGAAACGATCCCGTGCAAGCCCTCGCAAAGATTTGAAGATTTGAAGTTGAAAATTCTTTTTTTTTTCTTTTCTCCTTGGACTCTTGGTTTTCTCTCTTTATTTTTCAGCTTTTCGTTTGTTTTTCTATGCTATTTTATACTTATAAAAGATGACAACAATAGTCAATGGTCAAGGATTCGGTCAACCCGCTAAACCAAAACAGTTATGCGCGACCTTATGAAAACGGGTATAACTTCTTCTAGAAAACTCCAATTCACGAACGGTTTGAAGCCTCAGAAACTAGACTCATAGAGCTTTCCAACCATATATAATTTGCTACCTAACTCATCCCCAATTGGTTCAGATTTAATTCCAAAGTTGACCCAAAATTTGACTAACTTAACATTGCATTTTTTTTATTTCTAATCCCAAGTTTGCTCTTTATTAAACATTTCAAAAATTCCCACCTTGTCCTAGTTGGTCAATGTAGATGAAAAGTCAACTAGTTTGGTCAAAGAAGGTGAAAGGTCAATAAAATGCAATGTAAATGAAATTTAAATGCTATTGGGTACATGCCAGGTTCGGGGTATCACAATAGTGGTTGCTCATACCTCGCTAACATGTTTCAGGAGACGCTGTTGGTGATCCCCAGCTAGATTTGGTTGAAGGAGAATAACCGGAGATTCAGACTGAACCATTGCCTTAGTTGCCGTGTCTAGTTGCCTAAGGTGGTTTATGTTCTTGTTGTTTAATGAATAACTCATTTGTTTACTTTATGTTCTATTTTGTAGCCTAAGAGCTATGTATATGTTATGTAGTTGCAAGTTGAAAGATAGATGTTGTAGTAGTAGATTTAGAACCATGGCATGTAATAACTTATGTTTCTATTTCTAGCTGCTTTGCATGCTTGGGAGTGAATGTTCTAATGTATGTTTGTTCTCAACTTCTAAGATTGTTTCAATGCTATCATGAAGTGGCAAGATAAGCAGTTTTGTAAAGAAGTTAAGTTGGATGCATGCTTGTGTGAATATGAACTACTGTATGTCTCAAGGCTCGGATGGCCTTGAACCTTTGAACTTTGGTTATAAAAGCTTATCTTGTTATATTGTGGCTTTATTGAGCGTTTACAGGTTTTCAGAATGTCCACGGTACAGGGGAGACTTTGCTCGTTTGTAGGGTCCAAACTTAACCTTTAGCGTGGGGTTGGGTCAGGGCGTGACAAGGGCACCACCAAGAGTGGAGCCTGCGGCTTAATTTGACTCAACACAGGGAAACTTACCAAGTCCAGACATAGTAAGGATTGACAGATTGAGAGCTCTTTCTTGATTCTATGGGTGGTGGTGCATGGTCGTTCTTAGTTGGTGGAGCGATTTGTCTGGTTAATTCTGTTAACGAATGAGACCTCAGCCTGCTAACTAGCTATGCGAAGGTATCTCTCCGCAGCAAGCTTCTTAGAGGGACTACGACCTTTTAGGCTGCAGAAGTTTGAGGCAATAACAGGTCTATGATGCCCTTAGATGTTTTGGGCCGCACGCGCGCTACACTAATGTATTCAACGAGTCTATAGCCTTGGCCGATAGGCTCGGGTAATCTTTGAAATTTCATCATGATGGGATAGATCATTGCAATTGTTGTTCTTGAATGAGGAATTCCTAGTAAGCGCGAGTCAGCAGCTCGTGTTGACTACGTCCCTGCCCTTTGTACACACCGCCCATCACTCCTACCGATTGAATGATCCGGTGTAGTGTTCAAATTGCAGCGACGTGGGCGGTTCGCTGCCCGTGACGTCGTGAGAAATCCACTGAACCTTATCATTTAGAGGAAGGAGAAGTCATAACAAGGTTTTCGTAGGTGAACTTGCAGAAGGATCATTGTCGAACCCTGCGAAGGCATAACGACTTGTGAACCCGTTTAAACAATGCAGGGCCGACGCGGGAGAGGCGGCTCATCCCCAACCCGCGCGTTGGTCCCGAGTCGGGGCGAACGCCCCGCAAACAACGAACCCCGGTGCGGAATGTGCCAAGGCAAACAAAATATGAGGGACTGCCTATCCTTGCCCCATTTGCGGTGTGCAGGTTTAGGCCTCGGTCCCTTACGATACAAAAATGATTCTCGGCAACGGATATCTCAGCTCTCGCATCGATGAAGAACGTGGTGAAATGCGCCCGAAGCCGAAGCCGTCAGGCAGAGGGCACGCCTGCCTGGGCGTCACGTATCGCGTCGCCCCTTCCACCCCGTGCCCCAAAACTAGGATGCTGGGTTCGTGCGTGGGGGCGGATTGTGGCCTCCTATGTTTCTCGAGGCGCGGTTGGTCAAAATGCAAGTCTAGCGCGATGGACGACACAACAAGTAGTGGTTGGTCCATTCAACTAGCGAGTTGTTGTGCGT